>JAXQQM020073229.1:0-25928 GCA_034641835.2 Pinus albicaulis | reverse complement strand
GTCACACCTCTCGTTAGGAATTTTTTTTTTTTTTTTTTTCTAACACACATGTGTTCCCTACGATTATCTGGGGATGTATATATATACATCTATTAGTTTCATATATACTTATATATATATCTCTGTACAACATATATGTCCAACCTACATTTAACAACCATATCCTTTTGAGTATTTTTTTTTCTCTTCCCCGGATATAAGTGAAGTACACCTCTTATTAAGATGTCTGACCCAAATTTATATAACCATATGAATATTAGATATAATAGCTTCTTCATGGATATTTTTTTTCCCGAATCTCAAAGTATTACATCCTTCTTATAGATATATATTTGTGATAATGCCTCTTACTATATATATATATGCACAGCACGTATATCTCAAGTCATCCTATATAGATTGCCACATAGGAAATATATAGAAGAGGAAAAGTTCGTATTTTGGTATAATGGGTAATACCTGCATATATATATATTTATTTATATATATTTATATATATGCACAACATCTATATCTATAGAGGTCTTATCCCTTGACCCAATGCTTAAATTCCCATGGACATATAACACATATATTTACACCATATATATATATAATATTGGTATATATAAAGCACATTCTTGGGTTCGTTATATGATCCCACATCGTTATACTTCGCATATGAATTTCTACCACGTTACCATAGGATGTGAAAGGATACATTTATATATATATATCACATACATAGATGTATTTTTAAACACTCCATATAATCATATCAGCATTTATATCTACCACCGATCCATATGTATTATTAAAACCTCCATTCACATGTACGTGTTTATTATTATTTTTATTGGGTAATACAACCTTTGACTGCGCATATCTAACTTTTACACTATTCACACATATACCTATTATGTATGATTTCCACTTGTTAACCCTACGGGAGTGAGCGCTCGTACCTATTAAATCCATCATACTCTTCCGGCATACTACGCATATCTCTAATTGCATAGTGCTCTCCTTGGGAAACCCGGTTTCATCTTTCTAGGCGGTATTGAAACTTAGGTTAGTTTTAATAGTTTGACCGAGGTATGGTTTCCGAGTTGATTCTCGGATATGCATGCATGTATTTTGAAATCTTTGTAATACGTGTCTAACCCTATTCTTTGTTTGTGTGTACGCAGGTGTATCCTTTTGTAGGGTTTTCGAACTGGCCACGGCGTAGGTGAAATCGTGTTACTTCCGGAATCGGTTCACCTCGCGACAGGTCGGTACCAATTTATCTCTGATGTGAATACACCTACGCAGTGACCCCATACCATAGTACTTCATACTCGTACCTAGTCTGAAATTCATTCACCGCCTAACCCTCGATCGGCTCAGGCAGTTGACGCGTGCATTGTGATAAGATATTTTACTGATTTTTTTCGTGCAGAAACAGTGTCTCGAATGGTGAGAGTGGGCGTCCTTCGAACCTGGCCCAGTAACCTTCGACAGGTGGTTTACCACTGTCAGATTTAGCTGTTACGAGTACGAAGGAGCTGAGAGCTGCCTCCGACAGGTGTCTGAGTTAGGTTTACCTCTACGCCTACAGGCCTACGGTGCCGTAATTCTTCTGCACTCCCTTAACATCACATAGTACCCTCTCGATTTTCTTGAAGATTTTCGGTCGGAGGACGGTTAGGGCTTCCAGGGCTTTTCACCAGATACATTTAAATCGATCCATTAACCATTTCATATCTATGCTATTGGTTTTTCCTCCTTCAGCTTCTTCAGCTAGTCTGCGAGGAGATTTATGCACAGAGAGGTTTAAGGTTTTGTCTCGCGTATTCCCCCTGTCTTATCTTTCTTTACTCCTGTATTCTTACTATAGTATCTACTTATCTGTTATCTGTTGCGGAAGGGTAGGAAGTCAGTATCTCCGTCGGTTCACCGGGCAGAGGTCTATCCTATGTCTCCTGGCGCGTTTCCATCTTTCTGCTATTATTAACACAGGTTCTGCAGTTTCGTTTGGGAACACCCTAGACGTAACTGGGGAATGTGTTGGTTCCTGGAGTGGCTGTTCCTGCGTCTGATATGTTTCATATGTGAGTATCATTGGCAGTCATTTCCCACACCCAATGAGCCGGTCAATACACAGCCGCATTCAGAATCCTCGCTCTTCATATTTGGATGCGGGCACAGTTAGCATAATCCACCATCCAAGGTACGCGCGAGGATCCATTGTGCTCAGACATGTCAGTTTCTATTACATTAACCGTTCTTTTCAATTTATCGATGTTATTATCACTGGTTAATACGATTGCCCCACTTTTTAATTTTGATTATGTTTATACTGATGTAATGCCTCCCCGGCGTAGTTTTCACTGTCTCAGGAGTTTGTAACGTATTGCCTATGACCTGTAAAATTTGGTTGAATGCGTTTGCAGACAGCTTCTATCCGGCAAGGGTGCGGTTGTTAAACGTTGGTTTGGGCGAAATATTTCACGGTTTGGTTTTGATTAATGTAATGTTCGACAGGCTCGTCCATGCCGCGTCCTTATTAATGATGCTTTGACAGTGGACTTTCGGTGATTCACTTACTTTCCACGTTGAAATCATAACTTAGTTAGACAGTAACACAGTAAGGCCCGCTCGGATTTGCAACGCCATTTTTTTTTCAACACCCTTCTCTGAATTTATTATTAACCTAGGTAGTAGTTATCTTTCGGTATTTTATTTACATATATGTATATCTACTGCAAGAAATACTGATACGAGTTATCCTTATTTCTCTGCATGAACAGAACTATGGAAACGAGCTACTTGGTTTACGCTCGATCCTTATTCGGTCATTTTTTTTTTTTTTGTGATACATGTCCGCCTCTGTTTACATTACCATACGCTCGTTTCGTTCGCTGTAGCGATTCTCTACATGTTTCATTGATAATTGTTGAGATTTTCTTCTTATTTTATTTTTGATATATACGTTCATATATATATCTTTAGAACTTATGTTTCTGCTAACAGAGATCGCTTAACGATAGGGTTGCAATTATAACATTTTTTTTTCTTAAGATATGTAATATTCATATACCTCTATCTAGGGCTCCTTTATCACTAAGGTCGATAAAATGAAATTTGTATAATGCTCGAACCTTATGAATGTATCTATATCAACTGTTTTTAATGCCTTGATGTATATCATTAGTCGAAGGTTCCTTTGTTTTTTTTTTGTAATACATTAATCATATAATACTCTTTGGCACTAATGTATATTAAAAAGGGTGTTAGTTGAAGGTATACCACAAAATATTCTATCATAGTTATGATGGCTGCAATACCTCTATGGTATACAGTATATTTGTAGTTAATAATAATTAAACATACATGCTGGTATACCTTTATGTATTGAGTAGCAATTGACAACAAGGACTTTACTTATGATTTATTTTTCCATGCCATTTGTTTCAGGGAGTAAGGCTAGATTTGGACTCAAATACATATACTAATGGATATTATCGAAATCATAGAAAGGAATTTATTATTTCTCTAAAACAATTTCGAATATCATAGACTAACCACCAACTCTTTTTTTTTTTCATTTAACCTTAGTTCGGTTATATGGTTTCTCTAATATATACATGAGAAGATAATATCATTTTTGTGTCCACAGGTAACACAATAAAATAAATAATCTATAGAGACTATGTAACTTCAGATTTAAACCGACCTTGGTTTAGAGTTTCTGGAGTTTCTACTCTATGGATTTATGGTCTACAACTAAACAGAATCTGGAAGGTGAATACCTGAGGATGGATTATGCTAAATGTAGTACTAACATTAATCACACCATTTAATTTTTTTTTTTTTATAACAGCAATTCATGTCTTTGAGAGAGAAAATAGAATAATAAAATTTGAGTGCAAAATACAATTGTTAACCTCCCAGCATAGAATCTCTTTGTCTCTCACAGGATCACCCCAGCCAGAATCACCTCCTAGCGAGATCAACCTGCAGTGCCCTAGGCAGCTCAAACCAGCTCTTTCCCAAAACCATGTTTTTCTAGTCTGCGTCTGAATAAGGATCTTTCTACTACATTCTGTGGGCTTTTATTAAAGGATTCTTTTAAAGTGCTCTGGCTTTTCCTCAGCTTTTCTAGCTTTTCTCACCTCTTCCCAACTACTTTCCTCTTCATTGGGGAAATTTAGATTCCTCCTCAAATCTAAATTAATTTCTTTCAAGGATTTTTGAAAGATTTTGGGGATTTGTTGCCTTATCCATCCTCATGGATTTGGCAAGTGATCTCTAATTCTCATCTTGGTCAAAATGCACAATCATTTTATTTATTTCCTCAAATAAAATGTGCAAATACATTCACACCATATATAACTGTAGGTCAAACAATGGATAGGATTCAAATGTGTAACTTTAAAATTCAACACAAATTAGAGTGTTACCATACTCATAGATATTAAATCATGTTTTTATATCTAGTATAGAGTGGATCCAATATGTATACAAGTGATTAAATCTGTCATTAGGCACATTTGGAGGAGTTAATAAACACCTTCTTGCCTTATTAAGTCTATTTTTCTTGCATTTCTACCTTATATTCCATCATATAACACTGACATTTCATAATTATTATTGGCAAACGTTGCTGACCAATGCATAATATTTATCAAAGTCTTCTTTGAAATTTAACTAGATCCTGTATACATTTGCTACCTTTTTCTTTATTAATTTTTTTATAAATATCAGAATAAATTTAATACTTCCTTTATATCCTAGTTAGTTATAAATATATTTTAAATAGTATTTTGTATGTTGCCATATCTTACTTATAAATATTATTATTTGCAATCTAATAAATATATTTAATTATTTGGAAAGTAAATATTAATTATATCAATCTTATTTATTATAAAAAAACAAATTCTAATAAAAATGTCTTTAACCCGCTAATAACCAACTTTAACTCATTTTTAGTAGTTAATTGTAGCATATATATATATATATATATATATATATATAGTGAAATATTAGTTAAAATAAAATAAATATTTAATATTAAAAAACATATTTTTTAAATTTTTTTTATAATTATAAATAATTTTAAAAACTATTTCTTTTTCAAATAACTAAATATAATCATTAACTTTTTTATCTTATAACTACTGTATATACATAATTTGGGAATTTTCAAAATATTAACTAAGCTAAAATATATTTATGCAAATAACATAAATAAATAGGATAAAAATATAAAATTATTTTAAAAACAATTATTATAACATCATAATTAAACCATTGTATTTTTTTTTTTAAATTTTTCTTCTGCTATTTTTAATTTTAGACAAAAACATCTCTTTCGGAGAAACTAGCTATAACCATGTTGATGGAAACTGTGAGATGTTTTATTGCTGGAAAAGTAAAAAGTATTTACTGCTTTCTTATGTTTTTTGACTGAGATGTTTTATTGCTTGGAAAAGTAAAAAGTAATTACTTCTTTCTTATGTTTTTTAGGATTTTTCAAAAAAAAAAAACAACGCTTTTCAAGATCCTTTCCTAAATCTGACCGTTCCGCTATTCTACTATTTCTCAACGGTGGATGGCTTTGGCTGTGAAGAACTGGAAATTTGATAAAGTTTCAAATTATTTTGATTCTGGTGAATTATGGATAGCCCTCAGATGTTTGAAATGGAATTATTTGGGTCGAAGTTGGTATGGAGTTGATTTTATTTTGTGGGAAACCAGAATCACCAGATTCAGTGACAGAAGCTTTATTTATTAGGATCGAAGTAACCGCCAGTAAAGTCAGATAAGGGTTGATGATTGTCTAGGATTCGCAGACTCAGAACACAATATAGGGTCAGAGTCAGATTCAGTTTGTTCGTAGCTGAAGTGATTTTGATTTTCGTGGGGGGAGTCGAAACCAGAATCTGGGATAGTTGCGTGATTTTAATTTTCTTGTTCTGTCAACGGATCGAGAATAGGTGAACTGATTCTCAATCAACCGCCTGGGACGCTGATTACGTTCATGCTCTGTGAACAGATAGAGAATAGGTGAACGGATTCTCACTCAACCGCCAGGACGCTGATTAGGTTCATCCCAACTGCAGGTATGTTTCTCTTGTCTTTTGGAGTTCAATATGCAGGGTAAACGTACAAATTCACTGCTAAGATAAGATGAGATTATAACAAATTTGATGCTAAGATACAAGAAGGTAAATAAACCTAGTTCAATATTGGACTTCATTTTGTGTTTCTTGAATTAGGTAGGATTTATCTTTTTGTGTTTCTTGAATTAGGTAGGATTTACCATATTTATTTGACCTCTCTGCTCTCAAACCAAGCGCCAATTATTTCCTTTTGGTTTTCCTCTCACATATGCAATCTTAGTGTCTTATGGACAACAATTGTTTGATTTTTCTTAAAATTATCATTTGGTCCAGCGGAATAAAAACTTCCATGGACTTCAATTACAGTTACATTTCCTGTAACACCCCCAAGTTCTATGCTTTTCAAATAAGACATTTGAACATAAATCCAAAGGGGAGTGGACCCCAATGGATAATTATTTTGTGGATATGGTTAACTATTTAATTATGAAAAATAAATAAAATATTGGGTATGCACTATGACCAGATGAGAAAGTGAGATCACATACCTAATCAGCAAAACAGTAGGAAAAGGAAAAAGACTTTTCTAAATCTTTCAAAAAATGTGAAGAAATTATTTCCGTTAGATTTTTAGGGAAAATCTAGAGCTACAAATGAAAGTACATTTTGAAGAGATTGAAGAAAAAACTGAAAAAATTTGAGGAAAAGCAAAGAAAACTTCAAAGTCTACATGGAAGCCCTAGGCTAAGCCACGAATAAAGCATCAGGGGAATACGGGCCAGGGTGAAGCAGGGCTGGGGAAAGCACAGCTTAAATAAGCTGCTCCAGAACAGATTGAAGTTAGTCTGTTCTTGGAGGATCTCAGCTCGGGGGTGAGTTCTGGAGACAAATGAACTCTAAGGTTGGGTGGACTGGTCATAGTAGAGGTGTGCATGCATAAATTGGGAGATTTATGTAAGTCTGCATTAAACATATCCATGTTTTATGAATTTTGATATTATGGTTCATTATGGAGTTTATGAATTTTCATGTTATGGTGCATTATGCAGATTTATGAATTGTTATGTTATGGTTCATTATGCAATTTTTAGATTGATTAATTGTTCAGTAATTCATGTAATTGCAAACTAAAGCTATTGATAGCAGAGACAAATGATGGGGTTGTAAGGATGAGTACCTTGTAGTAATGAGGTTAGAGATGATAAATCAATTGAACAGCAAATCTAAGAACTATGTATAGGTACAACTTGCTATCCTTGAAAGGAATATTGAATTTCTGTGTGTATAAACAGAAAATGTTAACAAAACAGTACCCATGAGCAGCAAGTACCAGACAACTAAACCTATCATAACAATACTGATGGCACAGAATTCACTGTAATCAATAACAGAAAGTAGGGAACAACAACCCTGTGATAGCGGTATGGGGTTCTGTATGTCAGTTGTATTACAATGGAGAGAATTGCAAAATTTAGAATTTACATTATTCTATTAAAGGTAATTGTACACATATGGAAGCTGAAGTTGAATCCTAACCAAGGACGAGGATCTAACACTAGGGATTCTAAACTAGCCGGTTCAGTATTCTCTACCTCCATTGGATTGAGCAAGAGGATCTGTTTCCTAGTTTGCCCATGGAACAGTGAATCTGTACCAGAGTGTCACACATGTTGAATGTTTGTAACAGTAAAATAGGGGGGAAATCCCATTGAACAATCTGGTGTGTGATAAAATTTTGTGTGAGGGAAGTTTTAAGCATAGGTAAAAATACATTGAACAGAGCATCTGGTTACCATCCATATAAACTGCTGGGAAGTAGTTGGAGAAATGGAGGTTAACTGAGTATAGATAGATGTATGCGAGGAGGCATACATCTATACCTCGATGCTGCAACTTTAAAATGTTGGAAATGTTACCAGGCCTGCAAACTGGGAAGTTTGAGTAAGGGCCTAGTGATCATATAGAGTTGGACAAAAATCTGAACAAAAAACATGAGAAATACAAAGTAATATATATAGATATATAAGTCTACGATATGGACTGAGAAGAGGGGAGGTCAAGGCCAAAAATTCTCATGGGAATTCTTGTATTCCATGGCTGGCTATAAGTACTGAAAAGAATCTAAACCCCGGATAACAGTCTGAATTTGTAGGTGATTCAGTATAAAAACTATAGTTGTTATCTGCGCATAAAGCGGAGAATATTTGAGTTATGTTATATGTGTAGCACTCATCACAGGTTCAATTGTCTTCCCCAATCGGGGTAATGTATCTAGACATGTTATGAATCTGAAAAAAAAAAAAAAAAATTGGTCTGGGAGACGTGACAAATGGTATCGGAGCAAAGTTAAAAAATTGGGCAAGATATGGGCACACAAAGATATGGTTAACTGTTATAAATTTTATGAATATTATTTTACTTCTGATGGTATGAATTGGCTACATACATAAAAATAAATTAAATGGTGTGATTAATGTTAGTACTACATTTAACAGAATCCATCCTCAGGTATTCACTTTCCAGATTCTGTGTAGTTGTAGACCAGAAATCCATAGAGTAGAAACCCCAGAAGCTCTAAACCAATTGTGGTCTAAATCTGAAGTTTCTTAGTCTCTAGGGATAGTGAAATATTCTCTTGCTTTCTGTTATACATATGAGCACAGTGTTCCCATTTGTAGTTACAGAAAGCAAGATAGTTACATTTATAGCAGAAAAAAAAAATTATAGTAGTTTAAAGGGTGCAAAACAAACAGAAAAGAAGTAAGATAGTAGAATCCGTGTGACAGGAAAAGTATGATTCTATTCTATATGATTATTTTAGCAGTTATAAATGTATATCCTACATCTCGGGATCTATCCTTGAACATTGAAATCAGTATAGTAGCCCGAGCCTCAAAATATAATTTCATTTCTATAGTCAAGCATTAGAGAATGCATATAGGCATGTATACAAAAGAAATAATATATGCACATATGTAAGGGTGAAAGTATAAGCTTATATGTCGAATTGAAAGAGTAGTAATTGCATTGCCATTAGTACTACTTTCAACCAGAAAGAACACCATAAGGTGACTTTCCTCTATTTTACATAATGAAAAGGACATATAGGTCAAATAAAATGATATACAAATTCTAAACCATGATTGTTTCAAATATATAGATATCTATGTCAATAGAAATTATATGTAGAATCGGTAAGCTACTTCTACAGTATAACATCCTTTAAAACTATACCTAAACATTGCAAAGAAAAATTAAATATGGTTGTATTCAAATAACAATAAAAAGCGGATGTATATATATAATTATATCTACATCTATGAAATATGGTAAGAAATTTTAATGAGGTCGATAGTATAAAGACCTTGCCTCAATTTTATACTCAAATTTAACTTAATCGATTTCAAAGAGTGTTGAAATTTGTAAAGCATGTATTAACATATACCATTACAACTATGATATAACAAAACCCTTACGTGCAATGATCGTTCTGTACTCTGTATATATGTATACAATTCTATATTGGGAAGACGGACGATATGATGCTTTTGGACTGTTGCGTATCCTATGAGATCGTTTCATAAAAAACAATACACATATCACTTTGTTAAAACATTTTTACCGTAGCAAATTATAACAAAGCAAAAAAACAAATAATGGCGCCCATACGGCATTGACCAGCGAATGACCAGAATAGATCCGAAATGGAACTCGTTTATTCACCTATGCATCCATAGACGGTCCATGATTAAGAACGTGGTCACGGTACCACTCTGCTATTCTGTGAAATTATAAGAAAATATCGAAGAAATTAGAACCTGATGCATGTTACCGTCGACAGCTGGGACTGTCTAAAATGAGTATACAGTAGTAGGCATGAAAATAAAAAGGTTGTTGGTGAACCACAGGTTGTGGGTTCAAATCACCGATATGAAAAGTTTAATTAACCTCGGAGGCGCCGAGAGAGCTACATAACAGCTCGTTCTACCGGAGTCCAATATATATACATATAACAAAACAAATGTCATAAGAATTACAAGTGAGAATTTTATATATCTGCGTTCCATATGAAAACAAAAGAAGGCCTTAAAACTGATTATAACCCGGAATTCGAAAGGTAAAAGCGGTAATTTAAGTAGACGGTTCAGCAAGGTGAAGCGGGAGTAACAGTTGAGCTTCAGACCTTGAGTCTCATCGAGTATAACCGTCTCAACTATAAACGAAACCACTGTGATATAATACCACGAGGTGAACCTGTATACAGTTATAACGCTAGGAAAATACACGTTCCAGTAAACCATACGACAAGTGCAGTCCTATCTATGAACGGCATGCTCCAGTTCATTATAGGACAGAGCAAAAGCTTTGAGAAATAGTATAACCGGTTTTTAGGCATCGATCTTTAAGAGTAAGGGTATAGCTGTGTTGATGTAGTTTTTTCCGGTTATTATCAAAACAATTCCAAAATAAAATGAACCAGCAGTGAAATGTCAGCGCAACCATAGGGCTGCAGTATACGAAAGAAAGCTTTCGAACCCCGCCCTTCGACAGGGGACCATGCAACAACTCTCTACTTGGAGCAGGGCGCACAATTTAATACCTCTGCTGCATTTTTCCAGCATGTTACGAAAAAACGCTAAGCCTAGCAAACATAGGTAACATATTAACTCAGCGGAATTTCAAAGACTGAAGAAATGTGTTACACCGAAGTAAAGCTAACCCTAGTGAATGTGAAGAAATTTCATCGCGCCGGCTGAGATTAAGAAGAAACGTGAACAATGCCAGAAGACTGGCTAGCCGAGACGCTCCGCGTTGTACTCTCTGCAAGACAATACACAAAGAATGAGATAAGGTATTTCCTACTACACTGCAAAGAAAATCAATATAATAGAGTAAGGAATATAATAGAGAGGAGGTGCAGAGAGGTAAAGGAACACAAGTGCAGATTTCATTGAATCCTGCATGATGAATAGCAACAAACCCGTAACAACGAATCCCTAGCCATAATAGAGTCAATCACATACTCGACCCCCGACGAAAATAGGAGAAGAAAACTGCAACGATTTTGCACTGGAAATAGTAGGGAAACTCGAATGAATTGAACAGCACAGAAACTTGGACTTAAGGGAAACTCCTGAACCCTAATTTCAGTATCCCCAAAAAGATTAGAAAATCCCCAAGCTGAGTGCGGAAAGTTGGCCACACTGTCAGGCTCATACCAGGCGATAGGAAGACGCGTATTGTGGGTTAGATAGTGGATACTCTTTGCTCACACAGTAGTAGGGTCGGAACCCTAAAATTTTAAACCTGCTGGAGGCATGTCTGCTCTCCGATCACAGAGAGGGGGAACGCGATACGTGTCAATGACGAGAACCAGTCGTCATTTGTGAAAGAGGCGAGGCGTCATTCGTGGTACTTTTCTTTCCCATAAGGCGAGATAGTGGATTGTTGCTCCTCGTTAACAGCGTATCAAATTCTTATCGCTCAGGACTAATTCACATCGATTAAATAATCATCCATTGTCAATGGTCAGAAAAATATCAATGACAAACCTCTGGAAGGCACCTGAGTATCTGTTGTGATCTGATATCTGCCCCTGAAAATCATATTTTATATTTGTCACAATAGCAAATACCAATTCTAGCTATTTTTTTTTTGCGATTGGGTTTTCCTGTTGTGCTGGCTGCCTCGATTCCAAAATTTCTGACTCTTTTCTTGTTGAAACCATATTGATTTTTATCAAAAGGAGACGCCGTTGCCGGGGATCGAACCCGGGTCACCTGCGTGACAGGTGGGAAAACAGCGGCCGGTTTAGGGTTTAGACAATCTTGAAATCAACTTTAAGTGCTATATCTCATCACCGCCCATGCTCACATGACTCATTGCATGCCATATCATGCTCTCAGTCCCCAAACGAAAGCCAAAGGAAACGATAATTCATGCACCCCTAGTCGTGCCCATGCAAATAAACCAATGGTTTGTTTAAAACAATTGCGAAAGGGTCCATTTGTTAAACGATTCAATATGTAATAAATGAAGGGTAGGGTCTGCACTGTAGACCCATGAGAAATCCGTGGTGGGTTTTTTTTTATATTGCATGGTCGCCTATTCATAAGGTACTGATAAAGCAATAATCCGACGTGTTGGCGCCGGTCTCAATCAGCAAGGAGTGGGCAGGCGATAGGATGCGTGAGTACACGCAGGCACGCCGACTGTCACAACCAGATTTCGTCGTGGTGGCAATGGACGGCGGCGTGAGATACTCCGAACCCTAACAAATGCAACGCATCATAATTATGAAATCATGTTAACAAAAATGGATTGTGGCCGATACGTATTAACCGAAACGAAAATGATAATAAAACAAAGCTTTTCAAATTATCAACTATGGACCCGTATATAAAATCATACTTACGGCGGAGAGGAGGTCATATGATGAATTAATTATATGGCTATTATATGTTTCAAAACCGTGAACAGTCCATCTATAACTATGACAATTAAATCCATAGGTACGAGTAGCATATGCGACCTCGAATGCCTTAATAAGGGTGAAGATTTATGTATATATATATATATCATTATATATATATATCTATATACATAATTATATATACCTATCTATATGAACAAGTAGGCAAAATGGTACGAAGTTAAATATCTTTAACTCATGGTAGATAGATAGATATATATCTAAGTCATTCATAAAAAAAAATAAGAGAGTTAAGTAACTCTATTCCCTAATAAATACATATGAATTTCATATTGATATACATTAGGGTTCTATGTGGTATGTAAATGATATATATATATCTCCAGTACAAGTTGGAGAAGAACAAACAACAGTAGGGATGTACACAAGGGTAGGAGATGAAATAAAATGTTATGTACATGAGGGAAATGTATCCATAGGTGGACTCAAATGTTATTTAAGTGGAACAATGATCTTATCATTTAGATCACTAAAACATTCAAAGTGTACCTAGAAAGAAAAAAAAAAAATTCCCTAAATTAGAGGTGTGACAAATATCTTTGTTGAAGTAACTTAACAAAGAGTGAATAGAGAAAAAACCCTGTATATAAGGAAAAATAGAGGAAAAAAGAAAAAAAATTCATTTCTAGATTTCTATGGGTAAGATATCTATTACCCATGTGTATATCAAAATATGTATATGTTGGGTTAATAAAGTGGTATTTTAAATTGATTTATTGCACTCAATAAGTAAATGAGTGTGAACTTTGGGGTTGAAACTCAACCCTTATAGATCAAAGGTATTTAGGCTAGAATGGGAAAATTGCTAGAGAGAAAGAATACTTTGAAAAAGAAAAAGGAGAGTTATATTGGGATATATAGGGAAAGGTGTATAAGAGAAAAGGACAATTTATATTTAATAAAGGTATGTTAAATATAAGTTGTAAATTCTCAATTGTCCTTGTACTGGTTCAAATTAAAACTTTATAAGTCCATCACAAAAGAAAAATGTAAGTTGGTACGAAGGTATAGTACAGGATTATATATAGTATATATATGCTTGGTGGATATATATATATGCGGTGGATTTTATATATATATATATGATGAGGTTTGTATTATATATATATGGTGAAGTAGATATAGATATAGAGTGGTTCTATATATATATGTAAAAGAGTGGAGGATTTAAGGATATGAAATATAATGGTTCATATAACAAAGAGCTTTATAAAGAAAAATTTTATGTTTCACTTTATTGGAATATATATACAAGGTGGTGAAATTGAGGATAAATTAAAATGAAACAAATTGCACGTGGGACATAAGTTAAAAATCTACAAGTAACATTATAAATATAGGCGATCTGGTTATATGTTATAGTGTTAACCTTGTTGAGTTGTATGAATATAATATCTTCATACATGTTAAGTTATTTCTCAAACTTTATACTAATTCACTGGGGATTATTAAAAGTGAATTCACCTTAAAAGCTGCAAGTACAAGGGAAGGACATATTTTATCATATGGCTGATTATTATTGCTCTAATTATAATTAGAGGAGTAATAAATACTAGGGTGGTAGAATAAGTGGTCCTAGTAGAATGTGAAGAATTTTTTTTTTTAGAAAATGTATAAATTGTGGAAATTCTTTAAAAAGGGGAAAATTGTGTCAAATTCTATTTTGACATTTTCAAGTAGTAATACTTGTGAATGGGACGAATGATAGTAATTACATGCATTCACACTATACAATGTTGTTGGTATAAATTTTATGTAATTTTTCTGAGTCTTAAATTCAAAGAAAGGGGGAAATAGTGTGAAATCATACAGCTAAAAAAAAAATTAAAAAAAATGAGAAGGTACTGGAAGTACAGCGATGAACTGGAAAAGGTAACCATAATCATGCATATAGTACAATTGTTTTCATTCATTTATGAGTACTAATGAAAAATTGTCAAATTGGTTAACGAGAGAGTAGCATGTGATACGTGCATCTAAATATAAGAAGGAAAAAAGAGGTGAAGATAAATCACCTAGAAACTCAAGAAAAGCTAAACTAGACCAAGTTGCGTGAGGAAAGAATCTCACTGAAAAACAAGAAAGGATAAGTAGTGTACTAAAAGTGCACTAAACTATTATGAACCTGAACGGTTTGACTAATAACTGAATTTCTTAAGTTTATTGAAATGCAGAATGTTGTTGTGGATTATCAATTGTATGTAACTGACATTACTTACAGTGGTATGAATTGTGGACAGAGAAAACAGAATAAGATTTTACAGACGGACTTTTTTGCAAGTGAAAAGAAAAACATTGCATAAAGCAGGAGGGAAATACTCTGTTGAAACCGGCAAAAACAAAGAAAATCTTTATTAAGTTGAAAATTCATTAAGAGTGTAACTGAGAAAGGTCATGGAAAGAGGAGGAAACTAATGTAAACCTCATTACATACCTTGATTAGTAAAAATTTACGATATGTTAACATAATATCTCTTGATGGGAAGAAAAAAAAAAATTATAATTTTCCACTTGATGTATTTCACATGGATATGGGTTTGATGGTCCAGGTGGAACAGAAAATTTCCTTCGGAAGTAAACTTTAAATATGAAACGAAAGTGAATTAAGAAACGAGCAGTGGCTAAATGGTGCGATGGAGCAGCTATACATTAAGCAGACATGGAGCAGAGAAGCTAAGATGGTCATAATTATGTTCAAAATAAACTAAGTATATAGTTGTCAACACCGAGGACGGTGTTTACTTTCAGAGGGGGAATATGTAACACCCCCAAGTTCTATGCTTTTCAAATAAGACAATTGAACATAAATCCAAAGGGGAGTGGACCCCAATGGATAATTATTTTGTGGATATGGTTAACTATTTATTTATGAAAAATAAATAAAATATTGTGTATGCACTATGACCAGATGAGAAAGTGAGATCACATGCCTAATCCATGAGGTGATGGAAAAAGGAAAAGACTTTCCCCAAAATCTTTCAAAAATCCTTGAAAGAAATTATTTCTAATTTAGATTTTTGAGGAAAAAATCTAAATTTCCCCAATGAAGAGGAGTAGTTGGGAAGAGGTGAGAAAAAGCTGGAAAAGCTGAGGAAAAGCTTAAAGCAGCTTTAAAGAGTCCCAAAATGGGAAGCCTAGGCCAAACAGGAATAAAGCATCCTGAAATTCTGGACGCAGAATTGGAAACAGGCTTTGAGGAAAGCACAGATTAAATAAGCTGCTCCAGAACAGATGGAAGTTAGTCTGTTCTAGGAGGATCTCAGCTCGGGGGTGAGTTCTAGAGACAAATGAACTCTAAGGTTGGGTGGACTGGTCATAGTAGAGGTGTGCATGCATAAATTTGGAGATTTCTGTAAGTCTGCATTAAACATATCCATGTTTTATGAATTTTGATATTATGGTTCATTATGCAGTTTATGAATTTTCATGTTATGGTGCATTATGCAGATTTATGAATTGTTATGTTATGGTTCATTATGCAATTTTTAGATTGATTAATTGTTCAGTAATTCATGTAATTGCAAACTAAAGCTATTGATAGCAGAGACAAATGATGGGGTTGTAAGGATGAGTACCTTGTAGTAATGAGGTTAGAGATGATAAATCAATTGAACAACAAATCTAAGAACTATGTATAGGTACAGCTTGCACTGCTTTTAAGATCTTAATTTGCAGTAATGTATAAATGAAAATATTATAAAACAATGTCTATGTTGAAAAGTACTGAGGGCAGCTAAATAGATGCATAATCTTGATATTTGTTGGAATCAATAACTGAAAGTAAAGAGAACAACAACAGCAGTAAGCGTGCAGTTAAGCATGTGTTGTATATTACAATGGAAAATTAAATTAAGATTGCATTATTCTATTAAAGGTAATTGTACACATATGGAAGCAGAAGTTGAATCCTAACCAAGGACGAGGATCTAACACTAGGGATTTTAAACTAGCCAGTTCAGTATTCTCTACCCCCATTGGATTGAGCAAGAGGATCTGTTTCCTAGGTTGCCATGGAACAGTGAATCTGTACCAGAGTGTCACACATGTTGAATGTTTGTAACAGTAAAATAAGGGGGGAATCCCATTGAACAATCTGGTGTGTGATAAAAGTTTGTGTGAGGGAAACTTTTAAGCATAGGTAAAAATACAATGAACAGAGCATCTGGTTATCATCCATATAAACTGCTGGGAAGTAGTTGGAGAAATGGAGGTTAACTGAGTATAGATAGATGTATGCGAGGAGGCATACATCTATACCTCGATGCTGCAACTTTAAAATGTTGGAAATGTTACCAAGCCTGCAAACTGGGAAGTTTGAGTAAGGGCCTAGTGATCATATAGAGTTGGACAAACTCTGAACAGAAAACCTGAGAAATACAAAGTAATATATATAGATATATAAGTCTACGATATGGACTGAGAAGAGGGGAGGTCAAGGCCAAAAATTCTCATGGGAATTCTTGTATTCCATGGCTGGCTATAAGTACTGAAAAGAATCTAAACCTCGGATAACAGTCTGAATTTGTAGGTGATTCAGTATAAAAACTATAGTTGTTATCTGCGCATAAAGCGGAGAATATTTGAGTTATGTTATATGTATAGCACTCATCACAGGTTCAACTGTCTTCCCCAAACGGGGTAATGTATCTAGACATGTTATGAATCTGAAAAAAAAAAAAAAAAATTTAGATGCAGGAGACGTGACAATTCGGATCTACAAGCTGATATATGGATGAAACATCGGATCCATACTAGATACGGAACTACTCGGCCCAGCTAAACAAAATCCCCTGGGGTTTTATCAAAATAATGCATAAATAAGTGTAGATCTAGCTTTTAATACACTGAAATTTTTATTACAAATAAATTCAATCATTATATAATCATGGTCCATATGCAAACAAAGATATTTTCAAAGGATATGGTTACTCATCTCTTGATGCATGCTTGAAATACTCTCTTCCTCTTCCTTGGCTCCATTCTCCATGTATTCTCCCATTTCCCTCTTCTATTTCTCTCATGGGATTATAGAAAAATTTTTTTTGCCCCCGATTCTCACAAAAGTGTAACCCAGCTTCACGTTTCCGCCCTGTAACTAGTTGGTATTATTAGAGTAGCTTTAGCTGATTTCTAATTTTATTGATTTTATCAATATTTTATTCCATTTAGATCATTTAATTTATTTATTGCATTAGTTTATTTGTCTGAAAATTTGTGGTTTTATTTAATCTGGTTTTTTACATTTTTTATTTCTTTTAAAGTTAAAAATATTAGTTAATTAAATTTAATTTTTCTAAAAACTTAATTTAAATTATTGGATTTTTAAAAATAATTTTCAATTTTATTTTTATATATATTTTTCATATATAAATATATTTGTCGTTTAAATCTTATTACTTATGTTCCATTTTGTTTTTACATTATTAATGTGTTTAAGTTCAATCTATATTCATACATTTAATTTGTTTTAAATCATTCTTATTATATTTAAACTTTTATTAATAGTGTTTAATTTAATGAGGTTAGGTTAGGTTAGGTTAGGTTAGGCTAGGCTCGACTAGGTTAGATCATGGTGGATTAGGTTAGGCTAGGTTAGGCTAGGCTAGGCTAGGCTAGGCTAGGCTCGACTAGGTTAGATTTTATTGGGTAGGCTAGGCTAGGGTCAGCTCAGCTAGGGTGAGCTAGGATATGCTAGCCTAGGTTAGGCTAGGCTAGGCTAGGTTAGGATAGGCTATGCTAGGCTAGGTTAGAGTAGGGTAGGTCAAGCCATGATAGGTTAAGCTAGGGTAGGGTAGGGTAGGGTAGGGTAGGGTAGGTAAGGCTAGGTTAGGTTAGGCTAGGGTAGGCTAGGCTACTCTAGGCTAGATTAGGCTAGGTTAGGTTAGGTAAGGCCTGGCTAGGCTATTTTTCGATAGGGTAGACTATGTTAGGATAGGGTAGGCTAGGTTAGGCTAGGTTAGGCGACTTAAGGATAAGCTAGGCTAGGCTAGGCTAGGCTAGGCTAGGCTAGGTTAGGCTAGGATAGGTTAGGCTAGGCTAGATTAGGCTAGCTTAGGTTAGGCTAGGCTAGGTTAGGCTAGGCTAGATTAGGCTAGGTTTGGTTAGGCTAGGCTATGCTCTGCTAGGCTATGCTAGGCTATGCTAGGTTAGAGTAGGCAAGGTTAGGCTAGGCTAGGCTAGGCTAGAGTAGGCTAGGCTAGGCTAGGCTAGGCTAGGTTAGGCTAGGCTAGGCTAGAGTACTCGAAGCTAGGTTAGGTTAGGCTAGGCTAGGCTAGGCTAGAGTACTCAAAGCTAGGTTAGGTTAGGCTAGGCTAGGATAGGCGTGCTAGGCTAGGCTAAGTTAGGCCAGGTGAGGTTAGGCAAGGTGAGGCCAGAGTATTCGAAGCTAGGTTAGGTTAAGCTAGGGTAGGCTAGAATATTACCCCCTAGGCTAGTGTAGGTTAGGTTAGGTTGGGCTAGGCTAGCCTAGGTTAGGCTAAGCTAGGCTAGGCTAGGCTAGGTTAGGCTAGGCTAGGCTAGGTTAGGCTAGGTTACGTTAGGCTAGCTTAGGCTTGTCTAGGCTAGGTTAGGCTATACTAGGTTAGGCTAGACTAGGTTAGGTGAGGCTAGGTTTCTCTAGGTTCGATAAGGCTAGGTTAGGCTAGACTAGGTTAGCCGAGGCTAGGATCAATAAGGATAGGTTCGATAAGGCTAGGTTAGGCTAGGTTAGGTTAAGCGAGGCTAGGTTCGATAAGGCTAGGTTAGGCTAGACTAGGTTAGGTGAGGCTAGGTTAGGTTAGCCTAGGTCACACTAGTTTAGGGTAGGGTAGGATAGGTTAGGATAGGCTAGAATGGGCTATGTTAGGCTAGAGTAGGTTAGGTTAGAGTAGGTTAGGTTAGGCTAGGCTATGTAAGGCTAGGCTAGGCTAGGTTAGGCTAGGCTAGGCTAGGCAAGCCTACGTTAAGATAGGGTAGTATATGTTATGATAGGTTAGGCTAGGTTAGGCTACGTTAGGCTGGGATAGGCTAGGCTAGATTGGGCTTGGTTACATTAGGCTAAGTTAGGCTAGGATAGGTTAGGCTAGGTTAGGCTAGGCTAAGGTATTATATACTAGTTTAAGTTAGTGTTGGTAGGTGGTGTTAGGATAAGCTAGGTTAGGCAGAGCTAGGCTAGGATAGGCTCTACTAAGCTAGGATAGGCTATACCGAGCCTAACCTAACCATCCCTAACCTAAACTAACCTAACGTAACCAAGCCTAACCAAACTAACCTAACCTAACCAAGCCTAACCTAACCTAACCAAGCCCAACCTAACCAAGCCTATCCTAACCTAACCTAGCCTACTCTACCTAGCCTAATCTAGCTTAACCTAGCCTACTCTAACCTAGACTAACATATCCTACTCTAACCTAGCCTACTCTAACTTAGCATAACTTAGCCCACTCTAACTTAGCTTAACCTATCATATTCTAACTTAGCATAACCTCTCCTATTCTGACTTAGTATAACCTATCCTATTCTAACATAGCCAAATCTAGCTTAACCTAGCCTACTCTAACCTAGCCTACTCTAACCTAGCCTACTCTAACCTAGCCTAATCTAGCCTAGCCTAGCCTAGCCTAGCATAGCTTAGCTGAACCTAGCCTATTCTACCTAGCCTATCAAGCTTAACCTAGCCTACTCTACCTAGCATAATCTAGCTTATCCTAGCCTAACCCAACCTAGGCAAACCTATCCTATCATAGCAAGCCTAACCTAACCAATCTAGCCTAGCCATCCTAGCCTAACCAACCTAGCCTAGCCCGACCTAGCCTAGCTGAGCACAACCAAGCCTAGCCTAACCAAGCCTAACCTAGCCTAACCTAGCCTAGCATACCAAACCTAGCCTCAACTAACCTAACCTAACCTACCCAATCCTACCTTACCCTACCCTAGCATACCCTAACCTAACCTAGCCTAGCCTGACCTAACCTAGCCTAACCTAGCATAGCCTACCCTAGCCTATCCTACCCTACCCTTCCATAACCTAGCCTAGCCTAGCCTAGCCTACCCTAACCTACCATAGCCTAACCTAACCTACCCTAGCCTAGCCTACCATAACCTAACCTACCCTAGCCTAACCTAACCTAACCTAACCTACCCTAGCCTAGCCCAGCCTAGCCCAGCCCAGCCTAGCCAAGCCTAGCCCAGCCTAGCCTGACCTAGCCGAACCTAGCCTAACCTAACCTAGCCTACCCTAGTCTAACCTAGCCTAGCCTAGCCTACCCTAACCTAACCTAACCTAACCTACCCTAACGTAGCCTAACCTAACTTAACCAAGACTACCCTAGCCTAGCCTATCCTACCCTACCCTACCCTAGCGTACCCTAGCGTACCCTATCCTAAACTAGCCTAGCCTAACTTAGCCTTGCCTAACCTAGCCTAGCCTAGCCTAGCCTAGACTAGCCTGACCTAACCTAACCTAACCTAACCTAACCTATCCTAGCCTAGCCTAGCCTAGCCTAGCCTAACCTAGCCTATCCTAACCTAACCAAGCCTAACCAAGCCTATCCGAACTAAGCCTAACTTAGCATAACCTAGCTTAACCTAGCTTAACCTAGCCTAGTCTAACCTAGTCTAACCTAGCCTAATCTATCTTAACCTAATCTACCTAGCATAATCTAGCTTAACCTAGCCTACTCTAACCTAGCCTAGCATACCCAAACCTAGCCTAAACTAACCTAACCTAGCCTAAACTAACCTAACCTAGCCTAAACTAACCTACCCAAGCCTACCCTACCCTACCATACCCTAACCTAACCTAGCCTAGCCTAGCCTAGCCTAGCCTAGCCTAGCCTACTCTAGCCTAGCCTGACCTACCCTACCCTAACCTAGCCTAGTCTTACCTAACCTGGCCTACCCTAACTTAACCTAACCTAACCTAACCAAGCCTACCCTACCCTAACCTACCCTAACCTACCCTAACCTACCCTATCCTACCCTACACTACCCTACCCTAAACTAGTCTAGCCTAACCTAGCCTAAGCTAACCAAACCTAGCCTAACCTAACCAAACCTAACCTAACCAAACCAAACCTAGCATAGCCTAACCTCACCTAACCTAGCCTAACCTAAACTAGCCTAGCCTAGCCTAATCTATCTTAACCTAATCTACCTAGCATAATCTAGCTTAACCTAGCCTACTCTAACCTAGCCTAGCATACCCAAACCTAGCCTAAACTAACCTAACCTAGCCTAAACTAACCTAACCTAGACTAAACTAACCTAACTTCACCTAACCTAACCTACCCAAGCCTACCCTACCCTACCATACCCTAACCTAACCTAGTCTAGCCTAGCCTACCCTAGCCTACCCTAGCCTAGCCTGACCTACCCTACCCTAACCTAGCCTAGTCTTACCTAACCTGGCCTACCCTAACTTAACCTAACCTAACCTAACCAAGCCTACCCTACCCTAACCTACCCTAACCTACCCTAGCCTACCCTACACTACCCTACCCTAAACTAGTCTAGCCTAACCTAGCCTAACCTAACCAAACCTAGCCTAACCTAACCAAACCTAACCTAACCTAACCAAACCTAGCCTAGCCTAACCTCACCTAACCTATCCTCACCTAGCCTAGCCTAGCCTAGCCTAGCCTAGCCTAGCCTAGCCTAGCTTATCCTATCCTAGCCTAGCCTAGCCTATCCTATCCTATCCTAACCTAACCTAACCTAACCTAACCTAACCTAACCCCAGCCTAGCCTGACCTAGCCGAACCTAGCCTAACCTACCCTAGCCTAGCCTTACCTACCCTAGCCTAGCCTTGCCTACCCTAACCTAGCCTACCGTAACTTAACCTAACCTAACCTAACCAAGCCTACCCTATCCTACCCTAAAATAGCCTAGACTAAGCTAAGCTAAGCTAACCTAGCCTAACCTAACCTAGCCTAGCCTAGCCTAGCCTAGCCTAGCCTAGCCTATCCTAACCTAACCTAACCTAGCCTAACCTAGCCTAGCCGAACCTAGCCGAACCTAGCCGAACCAAGCCGAACCAAGCTTAACATAACTAAGCCTAACTTAGCTTAACCTAGCCCAACCTAGCTCAACCTAGCCTCCTCTAACCTACTCTAACCTAGCCTAATTTAGCTTAACCTAGCATACTCTACCTAGCTTAACCTAGCCTGACCTAGCCTAACCTAGCATAATCTAGCCTAACCTAACCTAACCTAACCTAACCTAACCTAGCCTTGCCTAACCCTAGCCTAACCTACCCTAGACTAACCTAGCCTAATCTAGCCTAGCCTAACGTAACCTAACCTAACCTAGCCTACCCTAGCCCAACCTAACCTAACCTAACCTAACCTAACCCCAACCTAACCCCAACCTAGCCTGACCTAACCTAGCCTAACGTAGCCTAACCTAACCTAGCCTACCCTAGCCAAACCTATCCTAACCTACCCTAGCCTACCCTAACCTAACCTAACCTAACCTAACCTAACCAAGCCTGCCCTACCTTAGCTTATCCTACCGTACCTAGCCTAAACTAGCGTGGCCTAACCTAGCCTAGCCTAACCTAACCTAGCCTAACCTAGCCTAACCTCACCTAACCTAACCTCACCTAACCTAACCTCACCTAACCTAACCTAACCTAACCTAACCAAGCCTAACCAACCCTAACCAAGCTTAACCTAACCAAGCCTAACTTAGTATAACCTAGCCTAACCTAGCTTAACCTAACCTACTCTAACCTACTCTAACCTAGCCTAATTTAGCTTAACCTAGTGTATTCTACCTAGCATAATCTAGCTTAACCTGGCCTACTATAACCTAGCCCAACATATCCTATTCTAACTTAACCTACTATAACTTCGCATAACCTATCCTATTCTAACTTAGCATAACCTATACTATTCTAGCCTACTCTAAACTAGCATAACCTATCCTATTCTAGCCTAGCCTAATCTAGTTTAACCTAGCCTACTCTAGCCTAGCCTAGCCTAGCCTAGCCTAATCGAGCCTAATCTAGCATAATCTAGCCTACTCTACCTAGCCTAATCTAGTTTAACCTACCCTGCTCTAACCTAGCCTAACATATCCTACTCTAGCCTAGCCTACTCTAACTTAGCATAACCTATCCTATTCTAACGTAGCATAACCTATCCTATTCTACCCTTCTCTAACCTAGCATAACCTATCCTATTCTACCCTAGCCTAGTCTAGCTTAACCTAGCCCAATCTATCCTTCTCTAGCCTAGCCTACTCTAACCTAGCATAACCTACCCTACTCTAGCCTAGCCTACTCTAACCTAGCATAACCTATCCCACTCTAGCCTAGCCTACTCTAACCTAGCGTACCCTAGGTTACTCTAACCTAGCCTACCCTAGCCCACTCTAGCCTAGCCTACCCTAGCCCACCCTCACCTAGTCTACTCTAGCCTAACCTAGCCTACATTGGAGTAGCCTAACTTTTTTCCGTCCGTACCTTAGCTTATTCTATCCTTATCTAGCCTAGAGTACAATATATATTCAAAAACAATCTTATGAAATAATTAGAGTACAATTTAATTTTATTATATATATTTAAATATAAAAACATTACCAATTTATATTATATAAATTCAAACATTTTTTTCTTTGCACATTATGTTATTTTAATTAAAAAATACAGTAAACTATATTTTAACATTAATAAAATATAGTGCAAAACTTAAATAACATATTAAATATTTAAATTTGAAAATCATTTTAAAAATAAATTAAACTAAAGAATATTAATCTAGAAAACATTAAAAAACAAAACAAATTAAATGTTATTAATAAAAGTTTAAATATAACAAAAATTATTTAAAATAAAATAAATTTAGGAAAACATTAATCTAAAATGCATTAAATCTTACCAAAAAAAATCTAAAAACAAAATGTAACCTAAGTTATAAGATGTAAATGTAAAATTTATTTTTAAATGAAAAACATAATTGAAAATAATTTTGAGAAATCCAATAATCTAAACTAAAATCATTAGAAAAATACTTCTTTTTATTTTATTTTGAGAGAGAGATTAAATCAACTAATTTAAATTAAAACAAGAACTTTGATAAAATACCTCAATAAATGAATAATTGAAATTATTTAAACTAAATAGAATACTGATTGAATTTATAAAAGTACAGTAATAAATTAAATTAATCCAATTAAAGAAATCAGCAAAAACTACTCTCATACATTTAACTCATTACAGGGTAAATAAATGAATACAACTAAATCTAAAATCAACGGATTAGGTTTAGAGTGCTTTAACATAAAATACCCATGAGGTTAACTCAAAATGTCCTATTCGTGTTGTCGTTTGAAGTTCTATTTATTAGAGGGCTCGCAAAAAATAATTGATAAATGAAATCCTTCGAATTCTCCAATTTTTGTACTTTCTTTTCGGATTCCAGCGAGCCAATTAGGTATGGTGCAACCATTCAATTTGTTTTATCGCATTCTTAAAATTTTTAAGATCAATCTTTACTATTTTATTAATTTATAAATATTCTAAAATTAAACGAAGATATTTGAGATTGATTTGTAAAATTCTTAAGAACAATGTTTACTATTTTATTAATTTATAAATGTTTTAAATATTTTTATTTGGAAAGAAATTAAACGAAAATTAAAGTTAGATATAATTTATGGAATGGAAATCTTCAAGGCACACATTAAAAAACATAAAAGAAAAGTCAGTATGCTTAGAGATTTCATTTATAATTAGATATTTGATAGATCCAGAACAAAGAAATATCTAATTTTTAGATGTGGAAAATTATTCATTAGGGTGAATAATTTTGATATGCAACATAAAACAGTTAAACCAATAGCATGAGAGAAATCAAACAATTTCTCTGCTTGAGATTTGACAGATAAGGAGATTACATCGGCTGAAATTAAGAAGAAACTATGGCATTAGAAAATTAGAAAGAAATTAGAATTTTAACCTAAAAGAATCGATAGCTTAAGATAATTTGAACAGAAATAGAAAGACTGAGGTGGTTTCATATCCCTAGACATGAAACATTATAGCATTAATTTATTCTTAGCACAGAGAATCAATGTAATGGGTGCTTTTAGAAACAAGGTATTAAAACCAATAGTTTATTTATAGGACAATGAACTAATGAGTTCTACTACAAGGACAGTACTAATCCACAAATTATAATTATAGAATCACTGGAACAGTACTAATCCACAAATTATAATTATAGAATCACTGGAAAATGAAATAGAAGCCTATCTATAGCTCGTTGAAATGAGTTTACTTAAAACTAGTTTAACTCTTTTACAGAAACTTACCAGTAGTCCAGTGCAGAACTAGGTGTTTCTAGCTTATTGTTTACAGCGAATA
>JAXQQM020086388.1:0-28427 GCA_034641835.2 Pinus albicaulis | reverse complement strand
AAGTGACAGGGTAACATCCAACCAATCTTTCGAGCCCAAGGACCTAGCCTTCTTGGACTTAGAGAGGGCTCTCTCTATTTGTGTAAGGGATATCTATGTGTTTGCTTCTTATGTTTCTGATTTTAAGCTAATTATGAAGTAGGTTTTTGGTTTTGCTTTTAGGTTTTTGAGGGAGGAACTGATCAAAGACTAGGATAAATAAAAATATTGTCAGATCAACTGGGCTATGGGGTCGAAAAGGTCTAGAAAGCCTCAGATGGTGATACAAGGTATGTTGAAGGGCCGATTTGATCAAGGTAAAATGGATCTTAAGGTAAAATGAGGTGGGATGGACACTAAGTTTGTGAAGAACGAAGGCTTTCAAACATAAATAGTTTAATAGCTGACATAAACATGGTAGGGCTAACCATTAATCATGATGAATGTGACTACAAACTCATAGATGCATAGAAATAAACATTCAAGCAATACATAGAGATATATGACTCTCTAGCTTTAGGAAATTGCTATTGTACTTTGGGGAAAGACAATTAATACAAACAAATAACTCAAACCACTATGAGGAAATGCCTAGACATAGTATTTAAGGCTATCGGGCACTTTGAAGTAAGTTTGCAAAGTTTTAGGGAAAGGGCAAGATCAGTACAAAAGCTCTTTGGTTCAACTAGGACAATCAAACAATCAAAGAAAGGTTTTAGAGGTGGAGCTATGACTAGCCATGAGTAATCAAGGCCTACCGTGAATCATACTTAACATGCATAAAACCATAAATGAAACAAGCAAACAATTTCTTCAGTGATCAAAGAGAAATCAAGATTTCTTTGATATGACTAAGAAGGAAGAAAACATAGAAGCTATAATGAAACAGGAAATCTGAGGTGCCTCCAAGGGCATGTCTCACATATATTCTCTATTGTCTTATAGCAAGCAAGCACATGAGATATGTATGAAAACTAAGAAGCATAACAGAGAGGGACACTATACCATTTTACCAATTCAAGGAATCCAACAGCAGTCATCTTTCATCATCCAAAACATTCAAGAAACTATCTAATGCATGAGACAAGTGTTTCTTCCAAGCTTGTATAACCATATATTGCTCTATTCATCAAGTTCAGCCTTGTTTACAATGAAGTGTCTTGGAATATATAAGTCAAGATGAGGGAAAACCTCCTAGTGCAACTAGCAAGCTCATTGGCCCATCAAAAATATCTGATTTTGTCCTTGAGGCTTTGCAAAGCCCAAGGCACAAAATATATATATAAATATCTTAAAAATGCTAAGAAAGGAAATTATATTGACTTTTCCTAACTAACCATGGCCAAAAAAGGCTAAACGCACATTAGGAAAAGCCATTTCAGAAAAGTGCATTTTTCACAAAAATACTTAAGAAATATATCAGCAGAAAGTCCCCTGTCTTGTGGGCAACTTTTGGAGGCCTTCCTGATGTCAAAACGATGCCTGTGATAGCTCGTTGGAAATCTCTGGATGTAGAGCTTTTGAAAATTCTTTGTCTTCTCCAAACTGATCACTGAAAGGCTGTCAAAAATTGACCTATGTGGAAAACCCCAGAAAATAGACGTTGCTGATATGCGGGGCAAAGTGTTGAAAAAGTGACTATTTTTTCGCCATTTTTGGGGACCAAATCATCTTCAATTGATCATGAATTCATTGATTAGATTCCCCTGAAATTATGGCATCCAATGATACCATTTTCATCCTTTGAGGATGTCTCAAACAGAAATGGCAATGCCCATGATTTTTAGCAAAAAGCCCAAAAATGTCAAAAAACCAAAACTTGTCGAATTTTGCCCAATTTTGGTGAGCATGACCCTCAAGGGTTTTTAGAAGCATGCTGAGAAGCGGAGGCCAAAATTTGGAACCTTGATGTGTCTTTCTTCATTTTTTGTGCCGAGCACCTCTTTTGAGCCTCTTTGAGCTTTTCTTGTGTGGCTTTCAATATCCGTCGGGCGAATTGATTAAGCTTCTTATAGTGCCTGGTAATCCTTCTTTGAAGGTCCAAATCTCTATTGGCTTTTTCTATCTCCTCTCCAATTGGTTATTCACCCTTTCAAGCCATGCCTCTCTATTTTCTTCTATCTCTTGGGTGAATAAGGTAGTAAAAGGAAAAGATTGGAAAAGGATAGCCTCTTCCTCTTTTTGTTTTTTCAAAGCTCTTCTGAGTCCCATGGTCCTTGGCCTCTTTCTCCTTGGTTGATCTTCTTCTTCACTATCATTGAACTCACCCATGAGTTCTTTCAAATTAATTTGCACTTTGGAGGCCTCTTTTTGATATTTGATACCCATGTCTCATACACCGCCATGTGGACACTCATCTGCTTGTTTTGTGTTTGTAGAAAGTGAATGAGGTTTTTAGACCTCTCTAGATCCGCTCTTAGATCATGAATTTGATATTCTCTATTTATCAAGAGAGACTCTATGATTCTAGCCTCATTGACGCTATCATCACTATTTATCTAAATTATGTCAAAGTCCCTCTCTTTCTCATGGCTACTTTCTTCCTTCTCATTTCCCTTGCTTTGGGTGGCCTTCTTGGTCTTCCTCCTCTTTGGTAATTCCACAATGGATTGCTTGGGCAATTTCTCTTTGCTTCGGATGGGCTCTAGTGACATTTGGAGTTACAGTTCGAGGCACTCTTTTTCTTGATGTTCGGGGCTTTGTCACCTTTGAAGAAGAAAGCATGGCCCCTTGCCTAAGAGAGGCAGTTATCACATGCTCTATTTTCTCTTTGCCCTTGCTACTCCCCTCATCATCGTTGCCACTATTTTGCCCTTCTTCATGAATTATTTGACTGTCACCTTGCATGTCTTTTTGAAGGCTTCCCTTTTCACTCTTGTCCCTGCTTTTTTCAGGACTTTTAGGCTCTGTATCCTCAAGGTTTTGTGCTTCATCCTCATCATGTTTTCTGTTGTGAGGGCTACAAATATCCTCCTCTTTGTGGCTGCTATGTTCCTCATCAAATTGTTTCATTTCCTCATCATTTCCCTCTTCACTGTTTTTCTCTTCTTCATGGTATTCTTCTTCATCAATGTGCTGCCTTCCCTCATTATGTTTTTCTTCACTTTGCTCCCTTTGACTTGGATCCTCTTCATTGTTTTGTTCTTTATCACTATGCTACCTTTCATCACTATGTTCTTCTTCCTTATTATGTTGCTCTTCATCATTATGCTGCTCTTCCTCACTATGATGTTCTTCCTCACTATGTTGTTCTTCCTCACTATGCTCTTCTTCTTGTTCAATCATGGGATATTTTAGCTTCTTAGGAATTGGCTTACTAGAAGAAGGAGAAAGATGCTTAGTGGAAGGTGAAGGAGATGCATGGGATGAAGAAACAATGGTGAAATCAAGATGTGCAATGAAAGTGTCCCAAGAGATTCCCTTCTTCTCAAGTTGATGAAGAATGACAATCTTGATAAGGGAATGATGGAAAAGACAAGCTGGCTGCTGAGATGGAGGTCTCTTTTGAACAGTGGAAGCCATCTTTTCAATACTTCTATGTAGGAAAAAGGGGAGGTTTAACAATTGGTATCTTGTGAAGTGCATGAGCAACCGAACATGGTAAGCATACAACTGGGAAAACCTTCCCTCGCATGTGAAATATTTCATGATTATCTTCATGAGGGGAGCATAACTGGTCAGTATATATGAAAAATGAAATATGGATGGGCATGCATCCCGATGCTCTGGCTTCAAAAAGGGTTTGTATTGATCTGAGTCTAGGTAGCTCTGTTTAAACCATTTTTCTCCGACATATGAGATTTTGGTAGCTCTAGAAATGGATCTAGGAGAAAAATTGAAACGTAAGCCTACCAGCTGAAAATGTTTCCCTTCCAGTCTTAAAGCACATAGATGTGTCAAGGGAAGGTATATTTTCACCTCCTGAACCCTTTGACAAAACTTTAAACATCCAACTTCATGAAATTTAAACAGAACTGAAGGATGGGTATTTACTTCCTCAGTTGAAAAAGGTTTATACCTCTTGTGAGGACCACTTCTGCTATCTTGCCTGGGAGTCATTTTTCTTTGGATACTCTTTGTTGGTTGACCAAGACAATGGCTGCTTCAAATGGTTTCTAAAATAGTCTTTCAACACCACACCTTGTCCTCTTTGCAAGTCATTGTGCTTCTCTGATGTTATTAAACAAGTGTTTTTCAAATAAGAAATAAAGAGACTTTGATCATTGTGTTTGAGCAAAGATCTTGAAAAATATATGTTTGGGGTCCTTTGTTGAAGAAGGAACTCTTTTGTTTTGGCACAAAAGATCCTACCTTCAAGCACTGCTCTTTTGCTCTTTACTGCCCTTTAAAAGGTAAAAAAAAACATCTTTCAACTGACTTGAAGACCTTCCCAACAAACTCTGTCTTTGGACCCTGGGGCTACACAAAATTTAATATCTCACAACACAGAAAGGACCTCTTAAAATGACCAAGCCTTCATCTTCTAACCATTGTTTCCCTTTGAGTTTTAACAAACAAAAGCCTTTGCAAAATACTGTTAAGATACTTCTCAAATATTGATTTGAAGACCTCTTAAACTAACTCTACTCCTTTATAGCTACTGTGGGCAGTCTTAGCTATTTTTATAGCACAACAAAGAGCCTTAAAATTGGCATAGTAAACCTCCCTTTTTCACTATTTTATCATTTACTAGCCATGACCAAATAGATTCTTTTCAATTTTGACAAACAACCTATCTCCTTTGATCACTATGTTTAAGAAAAAGACTTAAACAAGGTATGTTTGTGGTTTTTGTTTGAGGAGGAATCTCCCTTTGTTTTGGCACAAACCCCTTTCAACTGACTTGAAGACCTTGAAAACAGACTATACCTTTTTGAATTCTAGGGGCTGCACAAAGTTTACTATCTCACAACACAGAAAGGACCTCTTCAAATTGACCATGCCTTCATCTTCTAACCACTGTCTAGGTGATCACTTAAAAATGTTTTGAGATCTTTAGAGCCTCTATTTATCTGTCTAGCAATTGTGGGCTATCACTATTTTTAAAGGCACTTAGGGATCTTTCAAAACTGGTAAAAAAAACCTTCCTCTATCACTGTATTAATTCTCGACATCCACAACAACAAAAACTCTTTGATTTTGACCAAAGGCCCTAACTTCTTTACCACTATTTCTTCCTTGGAAAACGCAGCATCAACACCCCCTTTAAACTTCGAAATTTACCAAGAGGTAATGGAAAATACCTTAAACAATGCTTATGGATGATGTTGATCATTTGGAACAGCTCTCAAAAGTGTGTTTAGAAGCCAAAAGAGGAGTGGCGCATTTGAAGCAGGGGGCGCCACGCATATAGAGGCTGTCAGGTCAACTTTAGGCGGTAGTGAACGCGGACACAGGTGCGCTACGCAGCAGTTAAAATTCTTTGTCTGGGTTCTCACAGGCACACCGCGCAGATTTCAAGCGTTGAAGAACCTTCAAATTTTCCCTAGAATGCTTGGTTTCTTTAGTGAGCAGCTAATGGACATTCGCCTTGGTTTTTTGAATTTGCAAATGGGCCCTTTCAAACCATCTCCTCCCTCTTTTAACTTGAAAAAACTTTAATGCTTTGGCAGTCAGCTTTGGAGGGTTTAGATGCCTTTTGGAAATTTTTTGTCATATCAAAATATAAATCACTATTTTTATTATTTCATCACCCTTAAAACATCATAAATACCCATACTCGATCAAGACTTATAACAACAATGCTATGGCCAGCTTTCTTTTGAAAACACCATAGACATGACCTTTTCCGAAGTAAAGAAACCTCCTTAAAAGTAGGATCTTTTTCACTGTTTCTTCATTAAGGAAATAACCCTGTCACTGTTTTTCCATTGTTTGTCCTTCAACAGGAACACTGCTCAAGAGCCATATCAAAGACTGTTGATGCATCCTTTGCCTATCTCTTGGAAGGAGATGATTTACAATTCTAGAACTTACTTTGACAATTCAACTCTCTTGGTGTTTGATGACTTGTTATGCCCATTGTTGGAATTGGTCAAACATTGTTAGGCACCCTTTAACATTTTCCTTTGACTGTGCGTGAACCTTTAATTGCACTCACCAAGATTTGACTTATATTTTTTTATCAAAGAGAAGGCTTTTAAAGACCTTCAATGCAATCATATACAATAGCAGAGTTTGTTCATATGTACATAAAGAGGTTTTTTTTATGACTGTGGTATGCCTTGTTTCTTTGAATGTTGTCTTGAATTTGAGACATTTTGTCATACCCTTCTTGTCATTTTGATGAGATTGTTTCAATTTTCGGACATTTTGACCTTGGATTGCCTTTGAAGAAGACCTTTATGAACAGTAAAAACAAAGCTTCTTGAACATCATACTATCACTGCTTGGCCCATGTTTAACACCAGACTTCAACTCATAAACCTTCAATTGCTTCCCACTGAATTTCAATTCTGTCCTTTAAACAGTGAACCCATTTAAGCACCCCTTGAAACACTACTGTTGTATCAGTGGTTTCATCCATTTGGAGGAAGTGATGTAAACAAGTTTTTAGGCCATTTGAAACATTGTTAGTCTTGTGCTCTTTGAATGAGGCTATACCTCTATTCCTGACCCTCTAATTTTAAAATTAAGGAGGCCTTTATCATGTTCCTAACCATATGCTTTTAAATGAAGGAGGTTAACATAATATTTCCAAACCATCTGCTCTTTATACTGGAGGAGGTTTACAATAATTGACCCAACCATCTCCTCATGTTTGGAGGAGGTTTGCAACAAGTGACCCAACCATCTGCTTTTGCTTGGAGGAGGTTAACACAGTGATGACATTTCATCCATTCCTCAAACTGTGTCATCTTAACTTGTAACACATATCTCTGTTTGGTATATCACAATAAGTAATAAAGTGAAAATTTGACAATATGCTATGAGAGGCATGTTCTGAGATATGTATCATGTTGTTAGAATACCCTTGTGAATATTTTGAAGCCAGGAGCCACATGACTTGTATCTGTATAGTAATTTCTTGCTAGTCATTACTTACTAACCTTTCTTGACTGTGTTTGCAGAGGTTTATTGAATTTTCTCTCTGACTAGCATTCTTATCCCAAGCTCAATATAATATGAGAAGCAGTTGTCTTCTCATGTTTAGTTTGATAATGTCTTCTGGAATACTTGTACATTTCTACTTTTTAAATAGACACTAAAACACTATAAATCAACCTAATATCAGCTTGGCTTTTGAAACATGTACTGCTGAGACATCAAGATATTTTAGTGGCGCGACCTATGGGTGTATCAAGCTTTTCAGATTAAGCACTAATTCAGGGTTGACTGGTATTGAACAAAATATTTTGGCTCAGGATTTTTTTGCCAAGGAAGGGATTTCCTAAAGCGCCACTACCTAACTTAGGGGAGATTTTTGACAGATTTTGAGTATTCTCTTTGGTATGACTAGATCTTAAGATGACATATGACCAGAGGTATGGTGGCTTAATTTTTATCAACAATTGGTTAATGAATGACCTGGGGATGAGGGTAAATGAAAGCAGATGAATTTAGCTTTTGATAGCCCATGGACAGCATTATATGACTGAAACTCGATAGGACTTGACAACTAGGTTTTTTCTCATCATAGGCTGACTGAAAAAAGGTAGGAGGACAAAAAATGTTTAGGGGTGTTTTCTAGATGAAAGATTTTACAAATTGGAGATCAGCTTCTATAAAAAATGGCTTAAGAAGCTATTCATCATCAACAGGTGAAAAATACTGATGACTAATAGTGGCTCCATTTGCGGAGGGCAGCTCCTTTTCAGGAGGTGTCCAGAATTTCAGATCCTTGTCCTTTAAAGACCAGTGCCTTTATCCATTGGTGCAAATTTCTTTCTTCCTTGATGCTATTTCTAAAAATTGACAGCATGATTAGCATCAGAGTCATTTCTACCTACCCCGCTACATTTCATAATATTTTTTCTTCTTTCGGGTGCATTTAGACTAGCAACCCTTTGGCATAATATTTTTGAAAAATAACACTATCTAATTCTACACTTATATCCATTGGGAGTTCAGCTTAAACTGAAGAAATCCTTTGTTTTTCTACTTATGCTAGATCGACTGTCAAGGTTAAGCTGTTTGACAAGATGTTATTCTCTAATCTAAAACATGAAATTGAAAAATGACCAAATTAGAATTAGACAGTCTGATTTGTCATGTACTTGTGGCATGAAAGACAAGCTGCACACAAATATTATTTTGCATAAAGATGAAATTTAGAAAAATCAGGGCTAAGATACAAAGTTTGTTTTTCATCCCTGTTTTCCTCTTTGGTTCTGTTTTGAGCATGTGGAACCAGTATCTTTTCCTAGTCTATTTTCTTTGACAAGTCAAGCTTACACAATATTGACTATTTCTCCTCTCACTAACTTATTAGCAAATCAAATTAAAACGTGTTCAATTATGATTAGGCTAGATAACTGAACAAGAAATTTTGAGCACTAGTAGCGGCATTTAGACCTGCTCGTTTTCATAATGACTATTTTTTGAAAATGGGGCTTTCTTTCTATTTTTCAAACTGCCCTCTTTTTCTACTTTTCTATTTTTTTTATTTTTCTATTTTTTGTTTTATTTCTTCAAACAATGATATATACAATGATTGAAAACTCTGGAACTAGAAATCTTGAAAGTGGTGAAACTTGATCATCTTATCTTCATAAGGATCTCCCACCACTCTTGGCCAGCTCAGCTCTTGAAAAGAAAAGTTCAGAAAATTTTCTCTGTCAAGCATAACATAAGTATTCATGCATGAATCTCTAAACAACCCCGTATCTTCCCGCTATACTTCTTTATACCTTTTATCTCCACTTCTCCTTTTGCTATACATATTTTTCAAATAATGCAGATATTCTTTGTTATTTTTGAAGTATATGATGACATCATCAATTTACATCAAAATGGAGAAATTCAAAACTGGAAACATGTCTTTTAGGAGCATTTTTTTGGTGTCTGGTGATTTTGCAATTCTGGGTTTGAAGATGGAACTACTTCCAGCATACTTGAAAAATTCTTTGAGCTATTGGCTTTGCAAAGGAATTATTTGGCGATACCCTGAAACATCATTTTGTAAAGACACGTGATTAGAAGCACCTATCATTTGAATAGCATGGTATTGAGCAGGAAGGATATAATTTCTATCCCAAGGGTGTGTATTTGTGTTTCTAAAATCAACACAGATCCTGTGTCCAACTGTCTTGTCTTTGATTATTATTGTTTGGTCAAGATTTTTGTATTTTCTTTTGTCAAAGTTGTTTCTTGGAGTGATGGCAGTTTCATAGTGCTTCTCACTGTTTTCCCTACATGAAGTAATACCTTGAACAATCTTGTAAATTCTAGCAGTTCTAAGTCTTTGGTGGAGTGGTAAAATGGTAGCTAGTTCAAACAACTCAGGTATATTTGGACTGCAGTCATCATATCCTTTCATAATAAGTTTATCAGACATTTTTTTTGGATTTTTAGTTTTTGTGGCTACATTCAAGGTTCTATTTGAAAAGGCAGAGTTACGAGATGGTAGATCCTTTAGGTAAGGTAAGAACATTAAGCTCCCCTCCCCCTAGTTTCCAAAGAGGTTTTTAATATGCAAGTCTTCTAATGCCTCTGTTCTGAAAAAGTCTCTAGATGTTATTGCTGATGTTTGTCTATGGTTTGATAAATTTGCTTGATGGTATATAATGTTTTATGCTTCTTGCTCTATTTCTGTTTCAGGAGAAATGAACTCTCTTTCCTCAAGACATAACTGCTCATGGTCATGATAATTTTGAGTATCTAGCTCATCATAGAGAAACTGGGGTAACTGATGTGGTGCGCCTAAATTTGTTTCCAATTCTCCTAATTTTTCCTCAATTTCTTCATCAGTGTGTAAAATGAAGGAATTCATATCTGAGTGCAAGGAGTACATCGAGATGTTATCTGGCCTTTCTTAGTTGTTGATCATATATTTCATGTGTGATTCCCAATAGAGTATTCTAGTTTGGTTAAATACAGGAATAGTGGCGTAGGACATGTCAAGTTGAATATTTCCCTGAAGCTTGGCTCCCCAAGATCTGGATAAAAGCATTCCATACTTGGGAGGGATGTTTGCTACCACTATGTCCATGATTAGGTGTTTTGCAGGTACTTGGGCCAAACTAAAACAAAGATCTTTGAATAAGCCTAGACACTTGACTCTACTTGAATCAAATGAATATAAGTCTTTATAAGGTTTTTTTTATCTCTAGGCCTAATCTTTCCATCTCAAATTTTGGCATGAGATTATGCGAAGCCCTGGAATCTAGCATGGCATTGTGTAGGATTTGGTCATGCATATTCAGACTGATGTAAAAGGGAAGAGTGGTTCCTTCTTGGAATTTCCCTTCTATTTTTGGACCAAACAACACTTCAAGGATGTCATCAGCTAGATTTAAGGTGTTTGCATCATTTCCTATATTCAAGACCTTTAGCACTTTGGATTTGTAAGAGCTTTAGGCGATAAGTTCAGTGAGAGGCATGGTGATCTTTATTTTGGTGATTTATCTTCAAAACTGAAGGGTGCTTTTAGTTTAGATAGGTTTACTTCAGTTTTTTCAGTCATGACTTTCTCTATGTTCTTATTTTGCTGACTTTGGTTCGGGATTTTGTTCAACACATCCATCTCAAGAATTTTGGTAGAGGTACTAGGAAGATCTAGGCCAAGGCTTGTCTGAATAGCTTTATCTTTGTTTTGGTCAGTTTTCTTGACCATGATTTTATTGCTATCCACTGCTCTTTTAAGGATGGTATCAGGGGTTTTAGTAACAACAGTGTCTGAGCTACCTTTCTTCGAGTTGTCTTGGTTTTTTCTACTTCTAAGATCATACTTCCTTTGGGCTTCTATTATGGCGTTCTGAAAACCTATAGCAGGATCTTCGGGGTCTTCATAGTTGGTTTCATTTTGATTCGGGGAGAAGAAAGCTTGTTCTTCTTCTGTGAGGTATACCTCACCCTCGTTATCAGAACCTATTAGGTTTAAATGACTTTCATCAATGGGTTCTGTATCCCGGAAAAATCTCAAATTCGTCAAAATGTACCTGAAAACATACCAAACTGGGCACTTCCAAGCATCCGGGTTATGCAGCTTAAGATAGATTGAAAAAATAAGCATAACAAATTTTTGCGAAAATTTTCAACTTTTTAGGCATAAATAGGCAAATTACCTCATATTTGGTTCATTATTACATTGCTAATTTGGAAAAAAGTGCTCTGGAGAAAAAAACTTCTTTCGTCAAATCAGGAGCAACCGACCGTCAAATCGCACCGAATTTGTCGGGTAAGCTCCTCAATCATCCTTGCAAATCATTTTGTCCGTTTATAAATTAAAATTTAGTGATTTTCACCACATAAACCCTTTCCAAAAAACACGGGTTTGCGCATACGTGTGTTGGTAACAGGAAAGTCGCGTATACACGCAACTGTGCATAAAGAAAGCCGCGTATGCGCAGGCCCAAATGAAAAATGAGTGGCTAATGAAGGATTTATTGAATTTTGACAGGATGACAATCTCATGGAAAGAGCGTGAACACAGTGTAATTGATCAAGAATTCATGCAAGATCGAGCATCGCAAAATATTCTTCGGAATTGCGGATTGTTCAAATTTTTCAAAATGCCAAATATGAAAGCAATGTCCGGTTGCTAGAAATGCTCGTCAATTATTGGGAACCGGAAGAGGACTGCTTTATGATAGATCAGATGCCAATATGCATTGAAGTGGAAGACATATATTTTATCACTAGACTCTCTCGGAGGGGGGAACCAGTAGACTTGCACGGGAAGCCCTTGGGAGGGCTAACCGTGGAAGATTATGTCCACGTGTATTGCGTAGAGGGTTCCAAGAAAGTTGAAACTCATATTGCAATTAAAGATTTAAGGGATTTGCACATGAAAATCCTCCTTTTCACCATCGGAAGAGTGGCAGGATCTGCCTCCCTACATCAGGCGTCCAGGATGCAAATGAGCATAGCAGTGGAATGCTTGACTCATGTGTATGATTGGTGCACAACCCTATTACTGAACATGAAGCAAAAATTGACCTCAATCCGCCAAGAAAAGACCAAACACTTTGGATACAGTACAATTTTGATGACATTCTTCTTCGAGAAGATACCAGCATTGAGACCCAGAGTTATCTCTACCATCAGCAGCCCGAGAGACCCAAGAATTGCCCGTTGGGCAGACATGATGAAGAGACTAGGGGGAAGTGAAGTTCCCCGGACCACTTGGTATGATGAGTTCTTCCTTTGGTGGGAAGAGAAAATCATCGTTGTGGACGACTATCCCTATGCTGGGATGGACTTTCGTGGAGATCCAGATCTTGTTCTTCCACTAGGCACAGCATGGGGCACAGTCGGTAAGTTTGCAAAAAAAATTTATTTTTATAATTTTTTTTTGGATTTTTTCAAATATGTATGAAAAAAGGAAAACAAACATGTTTTTGATTGGATTCATAATGACTGACAATGTAAACATGATCATGAAACAGATATTGGACCAGTTTGACCTGATGGTTTCCCACGCCACAAGCGTCGCAAGGGCTAAGCAGATACAGTGGATTCAGACAGGACCCTCCAGGCTGTACAGAGGAACTTGGAGGGGTTAACCCACCAAATACCTATGGATGCCGTGGAAGATCTGCCGGAAGCCATCCAGAGACAGGTGGTAGGAGTGCCCCGAGACTGGGTACGGTTATTCCGCCGAGTTTCCATCGCGATCACGTTCTATAGGAACACGTCTTCTGGGCAAGGACCTCAGGAGTAGATAGATATTATGTATTAGATGACTGTATATTTTTTGAGACTGAACATGATCGGGCATAAGCCCAAATTTTGTATGACCTTATGGATCCAAATTTTGTAAAGTTTTTGAACACTCTGATGATATATGTACAGCGATATCTGATGTGATGTGATAAATGTATCAAAATGTATGATGTTTTTGATGATTAAATTTTATTGTATGGAATGATTGATATGCCAATCCAGTGCCTGATTAGCTAATGAGTCTGCCAACCAATTGTCAGCTCGAGGAATATGAATGAAAGTTAAAAACTGAAATGATCTTTGTAACAAACGTACCCTCAAGAACAACTGTAATAAAAATGGGTCTCGAACCTGATAAGTATTGTTCAACTGCGACACCACCAGCTGAGAGTCCAAGAAAACTACAAACGAATCAACACCCAAAGATATTGCCTCCGAGAGTAGATAAACAACTGTAGTGTATTCTGCTATATTATTGGAAGCAGGACCAATGCAGACCCCTCTTGATACTAACAGCTAATCGGAAGGATAATGAAGCACCCAAGCCGCGGAAGCTAAGTTCCGGGTGTGTCTACTAGCACCATCGGTGAAACCAAAGTGACTCATGACATCCGACACAACCTGCCAAAGTAGATCAAAAACATCACCAACTCATCAAAGATCGAAAATCAACTAGATATGTACAAAACAAAACTACTATATACAAAAGCAACATGCCAGGCCGAAGCCTAGGCATAATACTTCTTTAAATAGAGCCCATTTCGGGGCTCTAGCAACTCGTTCCCTTCGAAATCAACCAAGGTATACGCTCCTTTATTAAGGACTTTTTTAACGATAAAGGGGCCATACCACATAGACTTAAACTTTCCTGCCCCCAGGGCATCTTTTTCTTGGGCATAGACCAAGACAAGGTCACCTTCCGAAAAAACCCTGGGTTTGACCGCCTTATCGTACTGAACTTTAACTTGTTTTTTATGTGCTTCATTCATCGTGGCAGCATCCTGACGCTGCTCATAGAGATGTTCCAGATGAAGGAGTCGTTCTTCAATACTAGAAGTGTCAGGAAGAAGTTCAACAGCTAACTTAAGAGAAGGAATCTCGCATTCAATGGGAAATACAGATTCCACCCCGTGCACTAGCTGAAACGGAGTAAAGCCAGTTGCAGTTTTAACTGACGTCCTGTATGCCCAAAGTGCAGGATATAGCATAATATGCCAGTTGGATCTAGCTTTATCAATTGTCCTTTGAAGAATTTTCTTCAAGGATTTATTCACGGCTTCCACTTTCCCATTGGCTTGAGGATAATACAGAGATGAATGCTCCTGCCGGAAACCCAATTTGAGAGCCAACTCAACCATCATACTATTCTGAAAATGACTGCCATGATCAGTGACAATCTCTCTAGGAATTCCAAAACGAGCGATAACCTGGTTGAAAAGGAAAAGAGCTGCAGTCTCACCATCATTCCCAAAAGTAGGCATAGCCTCGACCCACTTCGTAAAGTAGTCTACTGCTACAATAATGTACTTGTGACCTTTAGCCGAAGGCGGGTTACAAGTAGTATAATCAATACCCTACTTTGTGAAGGGACCGACAGTAATGACTGGAAAAAGTGGAGCTGGATGAGCGTGCATTTTTCGAGTATAGAATTGACATGGATGACACTTTTTGACCGATTCGATACAATCCTTGAAAATCAAGGGCCAAAAGTACCCAGCACGCAAGATTTTTTGGGCTGTAGCAAGCCCAGATAAATGACCCCCACAAGCTCCACTTTGGGACTCATTCAGCACAGCCTCAGCTTCTTCGAGAGTTAAGCAGCGTCTCAGGATTGAATCAACCCCTCAACGATATAAAGCATCACCAATAATCAAATAATTCTTGGCCAAGTGACGTAGCTTACGACGCTCATCTTTCGAAAAAGTAGAGGGAAAATTCGCAGTCTGAAGATACACAATTATATCTCCATACCAAGGATCCTGTGAAGAGATAAGAAACAAATGTTCATCCGGGAAGGATTCATCATAGATCATCTCTTCTCCACAGGGCAACTCGGAGATCAATTCCGCGAAAACTAATGATTTCTTGGACTTGGCAGACATAAACTCAAGATCAAATTCCTATAAAATCACAATCCATCTATTGTATTTGCCCCCAATCACTCGCCTACTAAGGACAAACTGAAATGGATTGGCTGCTGCCAAAACATAAGTTTTTCGAAGAATAATGTAATGCCGGAGTCGCTGCACAGCATGAACTGCTGCTAAAGCTAACTTTTCTATCGGAGTGTACCAGAGTTCAAGTCCTACCAAGCCTCGACTAAGGTAGTATATAACATGCTCTGCAAGAGCATCATCCTCCTGAACCAGAACCATATCGATGGTAGATTCTGCTGCTGCCAGATACAAAAGGACCGATGATGCAAGTCATCCCATGGTCTATCTATACCATTCATGGCCTCCAGGATGGCCTCTTCAGATGGAAGAGTGGTATCAAGGAAATCCTAGGCAGAAGAAGAACTAAGTGTCCAAGCCGGAGCCACATCTCCATTCAACTCTTCCGGTGACAGAGGAGCTGGGATGGATTCTGCAGAGTCAACAATAGACTGATATGCAATCTCAACTGCAGAAATAGGAAATGCCATTCCACCCACTTGACCTTCCGCTAATGTGGCAGTAGGGGAAGGTAAGGTCCAAGGGTCTGAAAAATAATGAGTTCTGAAGAACTCTCTTCGAAGAGGAGCCTTGGAGGATGAAATTGCATTAATATGAACCGTAGGAGGAGGAATATCGAAAGTCCCCATCAAGGAAGAATACATTCCAACTCCTAAATTCTCAACAGGCGCCTTAGAATTATCCAACTTACGAACAGATGAGTCAGTAGACGCATTCGGGTCTACAGGAGGACAGTCCAGTTGATCCACTGTAACGATCCTCCCTTCGTGAGGGAAACATATAATGCGAAATAATGAGGATGCAATGGCATCCATCTCATAAATCCAGTTTCTCCCCAACAGAAGGTTGTAGTCGAAGCTTGCATCCACTACCTCAACCTCTATATTGACAGTTTTGCCCCCAACACAGATGGGCAAAGCTGGGACGATACCATGGGGTCTGTGAGAATGACCATCGAACGCAGTCAGAAGAGTGGTAGATGGAACAGCTTTGGGAGATCCAATTGTCTTCCAGCATGTTGTTTGGTCAATTTAGTGTGTCCTAAATTGCTACATTAATTTATCAATCCGGGATTCATAAATTGATGAAGTGTGGCGCACTATATGTGCAAGATAACCTATCTCTTACTTTTTGTCGTTTTTGGAATTTTATGAAATTCTAAAAGACAAGTATGGAGACAAATATTCAAGACAATGATGTCCTTCTAATGATTTTCCAAACTTCAAAATAATTTTAAAACACACAATGACAAAATTAATTCTTCAAAGAAAATGAAATTGCATCACTATTCTAGTCAAACAACAGTGAACTATTGATCATGAAACTCATTATCCTTGCTGCTGTCCAAATACAAAAGAAACTATGCTTAAAGAAATCCAAGAATTGCAACAAAGTAAATCTAAATCAAATTACATCAACTTATATTCTGATCCCTCGCCATTAGTCCAGTTATGGCTTTCGGAGGTAACCATAAACAACTTGAGCAATCTGATATCTAATTTGCAGAAAAAGAAACTAATATCAAACTACACACTCATACTTCAATCCCTCACCATTAGTCCAGCTATGGCTTTCGGAGGTAACTGAAAATGACATGAGAAATTTAATATTTCTAACTTGCAGAAATTAAACTAATATCAAACTACACACTCATACTTCAATCCCTCACCATTAGTCCAGCTATGGCTTTCGGAGGTAACTGAAAATGACATGAGCAATTTAATATTTCTAACTTGCAAAAAGTAAACTAATATCAAACTACACACTCATACTTCAATCCCTCACCATTAGTCCAGCTATGGTTTTCGGAGGTAACTGAAAATGACGTGAGCAATTTAATATATCTAAATCTAACTACTGAAGCAAATGTGCAAGACTGAAATAAACAAACAGTGCTGGAATTAAACAAAAACTAAGAAAAGTAAATTAGCAGAAGGACAATATTGATTCCATGTCATTAGTCATTATAAAAAGATGTACGAAGTTCGGGCTTCCTATTATGTCATCAAGAACAACGATCGATTAATTGAGCGTAAGCATGAAAGATTATGAACAGAGATGAAGCATAAATACCATAAAAGATGCAATGTATAAACACGTGAATGACTTATGGCACAATGAACTTAAAGAAATAAAACAAGAAACTATACAGTAATGCACAAAACCTCAGCGTGTGCAGGGGCCCTCTGCACCAGTCTCGGGTAACAGCCTTCAAATACGAATTACGCTTGGAAACAGAGTCTTCTTATATATTAAAATGCAGCCATAAGAGAGAAATGATATTACAACACAGTGGCAACGCAATTACATTACAGAGCTATATGGAGGCTAGCTATTATGCGTATGAAAACGCGTTATTTATAACAAAAGTGATATAACTAATTCCCTAAAGTTTGTGCTGATAGAGACACGTGAACCATCACGTCCAGAGATCCAGCATCATGGCCGCGGTGAGGAGTAAATCTATGAAGAGTGGATGTTGGATTCGGCTTATGGAGCCGTGTACAGGTGTTGATGTGTCTCCCGTAAATTAGAAACGGTCATACAAATCTTCACGTGATGAGAAACAGAGTCCTGTCAGAGTGGGACTCTACGGTTGACTTCCACTTGGCCACCTTTGACCACAGCCTCCTTAGGTGAATTTGCTCGAGCCAATAGGACAAGATCCATGTCCACATCATTTCTGACTTGCCCATGTGGCTCGACTTTAATGACTTTTTAATAGAATTTGTGAACCTTTTGTATCATGAATTTGGAAAGTAATAAGGAACTATGACAAAACATGTGAGAATCGATGTGTATAACTTAGCCACTAATAATGGTTATTTTCTATACAGGAAAAGGAGAAAACGAAGAGTTGCCGCTCTAAAGGAAAGAACAAAGTGGAGATAACTGCTGTCTCTCTGGACGAGAACCGAACGCAAACATAGGGAAACAGATCAAAGTGAATCGGCTCGGGAAAGAAGGAGAGGACACCATCTCAGCGCAATAGCAAAGACAGGATGAAGAGTTAACAGTTTGGCGAATCCCTCAGGATCGAAGATCCTGAGGGATCGCTGCTTTACTTATCTAGTTGCTTGGACATCTCCGCCATCGTTTTTATAAAAAGAGACAAGTACTGTTAGTTTAAAAAGATGGCGAGATAAGATACGTTTTATGTAATCTTCTGTAAAACATCAGATTTGGTTATTAAGCTTTGTTGAGAACTGGTTCGATGTATTTTTGATCAATGCATTAATGAAAGCTTGGTGATTATTCCATCTTCGCGTCTGCGTTAACCTAAAGCGGTGTATCCTTGGAGGCTAAGGGCCCGGCCCCGAAGGACACTTACTTCTGTACCATTACAGCTTCGTTTCTGTGTGGTTTGTTTATTATTGCTATTTGATTATTTGATATGCTTTACAAGTTCATATTACATGCTCTGTTCAAGTTTGAATCATTGAAGTTTCTACAGCCAGACTTGTGTGTTAACTCCGCATTACATTATTAATCCTTTCAAGAGTTAATCGCATATCTTTACTGTTATGTTACAGAGCTGTTATATTAACGTTTGGGTTGTGTGCGTTTCTAATGAATCAGTATTGTTCCATAATTCATTAATCGTTATTGTTGTTCCATTAATATGATTTGTGTAATTCGCCTTTAGAGTGATAGAATGTTCTTTGATTGCAAAGAGTGTATAGATTGAGTTTGATTATAACCCGCGGGACTTAGTATTCAATTGCTGTTCCATTTTAGAGTTGTTGTTCCATTTCAGAATTGTGGTTTAATCCTTTATTTCCTTTTCTGTTCTATTTATCTGCATTTGATGGTTTGTTGTGAGAGATGATCTAAGGCTGTAGTGAGCAGTAGCAGTCACTGCCTAGCTCCCAGGCTCGTGATCTATGATTTAGTTCCTTTTCCATCAGTTTCTGAAGGGATGGTTTATCATTACCGAACCCTTGACTGATAAGTTATTAAGTTTTCTGAGTGTGTGATTTATTTCTTTAAAGTAATTTGATTTCAGTTAAGCATCCGTTTACTCTTGTATTTCTTAAGCACTGTACTACTAGCATTACTCTGACGAATGAGCCTCGGATTGAGTCACTCTTTGTAATGAGAAAACGCTCTCGGGTTGACATATTAATGTGAGGTGATTAGAGGTGAAAGAGACCCTTTTTATAGCTCTACATTTTGGCGCCGTTGCCGGGGAAAGAGTGAAGCCATTTGTCTTTTTCAGAGTAGTGTACAAGCCTGCTAGGGAGGAGTTGGATCCTAAAAACGGAAGGTAAGAACCTACGTGCAGAGCATGTAAAAGACCTGCTCATTATCCGCTTTCCTAACATATTTGTTTTTGCTTGTTTGAATAGAAGTTGGTAGTTTATTTTTTTGAGTGCATGACTAAGCAGAAAAGACCGGAAAAGAATATCAAACCTCCATCCAAACCTGAAAAAGCTAAGGGGCCGGTGACCCTTGGCCGAACGACCTTCATAGATGAAATCTATAAGAAAACAGAGTCTCAGCCATCAGTAGGCTTCAAGAAAAACACTTCTAAACCGCCTACTAGTTCTCTTCAGGCCACAGGATCACCATCTGTAGCCTCTGCTGAGGTGCATAGCCAAACTGAGGAGCAGGACTTTCAAGAAGTTGAAAATTCCACTCCAGAATTATTGCAGGAAGGGAACTCTAGCAACTTTTGCGAAGGAGAAGGAGAAACAGGGGAAACCAAGGAACCAAAATCTCCTCTTGAAACAAATCAGCCATTAGATAGCCCGGATAAGGGAAGTGCTGCGAAAGTCATTGTTGAAGAGATTCAATCTCCTCAAACACCTGGTATTCCCATTATTCCAGATAAAGGAAGCGCTATTAAAAAGATCCCTGTCAAAACCGTTCCCACCCAACCTAGGAATACCCTCTTAGATATCCCAGAAGGTTACTGGCATATATTCAATCCCATGGCTCAAAACCAACCAAACGCTCAAAACCAGCCAAACACTCAAACCTCTACATTACAATATCCTATAGTGGATTCTGCAGCAAATGCACCCATGAAAGCTATCCCTCTTCAGCATATCCCTACATTTCACGGACTCACATCGGAAGATCCGGATGCATTCCTATTCGAATTCGATGTGTTATGTCGGGGATACGATTACACCACCGATCCCCAAAAATTGAAATTATTCCCCTCTACATTGAAAGGGGCCGCTTTAAGATGGTTTATGGGCCTAGGTGGCGGGGTTATCAACAATTGGGATCAAATGAAAGAATCCTTCTTAAAGAAATACCAGGATTATTGTAGGTCTAGAGAATTAAAAGACGAAATATTTCAAATGACAGCCAGACCGAATGAAACATTAGAGGAGTATGTGGAACGTTTTCAGTATAATTTACAAAGATCTCCTTATGCATCGCTACCTTTACCTGATAATGTGTTAAAAACTACATTAATGAGGGGCATGAAGGAACAATGGATTGAAACATTAAACATTATGGGCAAAGGGGATATTTATCAAGAGAATTTTACTGACATCCTTGACTTATGTATCAGGAGTTCGAGAGGCAACACAAGAATAAAACCGACAGAATACGATCGGTCTGCAAGAGATAACAAAGTATCAGCAGAAGGAGTAACACGTGCAGAAATTGGAAATTTATTAGAAAATTTTAAAACTGATATTATGGGGACACTAACTACACAACTTGATATTGTGCAGGCTAAACAAAAGCAGCTGGAGGCAGAACAGAATATGGCAATCTTCTGCCCCCGATGCAGAAAAAAACACAGCCACAAGGAGTGTCCTCTGGATAAAGTCCAAACATGCGCTATCTGTACGAAAGATCACCTTACGGAGAGCTGCCCCTCACTTCCTGGATTGAAAGCGGTATATAAGGGAGCAGAAGAAGAACCAGAATCAGTGAATTCGATCAACCAGCGCCGCCCATGGCAGCCAAAACAACCTGGTATGTTTCCGGACCCAACCTCTTTCTTTCAAAACCCACCGTATAATGCTCAACAATATGGTATGTGGCAAAATCAATCTCAAACCCCATTTACAAACTGGTCACCACAATCATTTCCTTCTTCAAATCCATGGCTGAATCAAACAAGCCGAACTGGTTGGCCAAATTTCCCTTACACTCCACCATATTGGCAAAATGGCCCGTATCCTTCACAATGGACTCCCTCTACTTCACAAAGTTCGCCCTGGCAGACAAGCTGGCAAAGACCGATGTACCACCCAGCTGGAACTATTCCGCTCCCTCAACCTACTTTGCCAGCCTTACAACAAAATCCCCAGTCTAACTTGAGGCCGCAACTCCCAGCCCAACCCGATCCCAATCCAAACAACAGGCAGGTCCAATCTATTCAAATCATAGAATCACCAGAACCAGGACCCGACTTAAGGGAGTGCAATGACCTTCAGTTAAGATCTGGGCGTATAATTGAAACTGAGGGAGATAAAACAATTCATATTGAAGATCAGTTACCCAGAGAACATCAGTCACAACAAGAGGATGTAAATAAGCAACAAACTCATAATCAAGCAACCACATCCTCTCCCCCGTTCCCAGAACGATTAGCCATACCTCGATCCATACAATATCCTGACTTCGACATTCGGGGAGAATTACAAAACTTGTACATAAAAATTCCATTCCTCCAAGCCATTCAAGACATTCCCATATACGCCAAAACCATAAAAGAATTGTGCATAAAGAAACCAAGGAGGAATATAACAAACAATCCAAGAGTCCAAGTAGTCGGCACCTTATCTGACCTATTGTTGGGAAGAGAAACACCCCTTAAATATGAAGACCCCGGGAACCCAATTATAACTGTTCAAATTTATGGCCAGACCCTGCCTAATGCCTTAGTTGATTTAGGGGCTGCAATTAATATTTTAACAACCACAACTTGCCAAAAGCTCGGCATTACATCCGTAGAACCCACCTCTACTCTGTTAGAATTGGCTGACCGATCTGTGGTTAGACCAGAGGGCACTCTACATGATGTCATGGTCTCTGTAGAATCCTGGGAGTATCCAACCGATTTCCTGATAATTAATCCAAAGACCCGACTTGATGGACACCCGTTAATTTTAGGTAGACCTTGGCTCGCTACTGCCGATGCCTACATTGGCTGTCGGCAGGGAAATATGACCATAACCAGAGGACCAAATAGCAAAAATTTAGTTCTATATCCTCCAGCGCAACCAAGTGTCACAATGATTAAAACTAATAAGCACCCTGTATCATATCTTACCGATAACATCAGATCTCCATTAACTATACAAGAGGCACTCGATTTCAAAGATCAAACATAAGACGATGCCATTAATAATTTCATTACTCAAACTGACCCTCGCACACAATGTCACATGATAAAAGCAGCATTTGATAATGAATTAGAAGAAGATCCCCTGAAAGATATTCATGATCAAATAATACCTGTTACTTCTGTTGCAAATAGTAAAACCGTGGAAATTGCACCGGGGAAAACTTTAAACATCAATGCTAATCTCACACCTGAACAAGAAACAAAACTCATCCATCTGTTAACAAAATATCAAGAAGCATTTGCATGGGACTACCCTGATATGAAAGGAATCGATCCCCAGTTATGTACACACCACATTTACATAGAAAAGGATGCCAGACCTGTGCGTCAGCCGCAAAGGAGACTTAATCCCCATCTAAAAGATGTCGTAAAAACTGAACTTCATAAGCTTTTAGATGTGAATTTTATCTACCCTATTTCTGATAGTAAATGGGTCTCTCCACTTGTGGTGGTACCAAAAAAGAATGGGAAATGGAGAATTTGTGTGGATTATAGGGAACTTAACAAGGCAACACAAAAAGATCATTTTCCTTTCATAGATCAAGTATTGGACACTTTAGCAGGGAAGAAGTTCTTTTCTTTCCTGGATGGCTTCAGTGGATACAATCAGATTCAGATTGCCCCTGAAGACCAGGATAAAACTACCTTTACTTGCCCCCGGGGAACATTTGCCTATCGAGTTTTACCTTTTGGCTTATGTAATGCTCCTGCCACATTTCAGAGGGCTATCCTTAGTATTTTTGCAGATTTAATCAATGATGGACTTGAAGTTTACATGGATGACTTTACACCATACAGAGATGACTTTGATCCAGCTCTAGACACCCTAGAGAAAGTCCTACAACGCTGCATTGTTACTAGACTTTGCTTAAGCAATGAAAAATGTTTCTTGATGATGACTGAAGGACTTATCCTAGGACACTATGTCTCAGCAGCCGGCATTCAGGTAGACCCGGCCAAAATCCAAATACTTTTGCTCATTCCCACTCCTACTACTCAAACAGAGGTACGCAGCTTTCTTGGATTTTCTGGTTACTATAGACGATTTATAGAGCATTATTCACACATTGCTGCTCCTTTATATGCACTAACTGGTAACGTTGATTTTCTTTGGACAGACAAATGTGACCATGCTTTCGAGGATCTAAAGAAGCTTGTATCCACAGCCCCAGTCCTTCGAGGACCAAACTGGGACCTACCATTCCAGATATCATCTGATGCCTCAGATACAGCCATTGGTGCAGTCCTTGGGCAGGAAGAGAATAAAAAAACCATATGCTATCTATTACATCAGCAAAAATTTATCCCCTGCTGAATTGAATTACACTATTATTGAAAAAGAATTCCTAGCTGTAATACATGCTGTCAATAAATTTAGACATTATATCACAGGCTACCCTGTTATCTTGTATACAGACCATTCTGCTATAAAATATTTAGCAAATAAGCTTGTCACAAATGCCAGAGTAACTCGATGGTTAATCTTATTGCAGGAATTCGACATCACAATCAAGGACCGCCCTGGCAAAGAAAACCCTGTAGCCGATTTTCTTTCAAGAATACCAAAATCAAGCGATGCAGCAGCAGTGGAAGATCAATTTCCGGATGAGCACCTGTTTGCTGTTGCTGTTCAAACACCCTGGTATGCTGATGTTGCCAACTACCTTGCAGTGGGTAAATTACCAAAACATTTAACTCCTAATGAGCGTAAGCAGATTATTCAGAAAAGTTCTCGATTTTCGTGGATTGGAGGTTATTTGTTTCACACAGGAGCAGACATGCATATCAGGCGATGTGTTAGAAAGGATGAAATCTTTGACATCCTAAAAGCCTGTCACGATGGACCATGTGGGGGGCACTTCGCTGAGCGTAGGACTGGACATAAAGTATTGCAGACAAGATATTACTGGCCTACAATCTTCAAAGATGCAAAGAAGTTCGTCCAAGCCTGTGACAGTTGCCAGCGAGCAGGACGACCTGGTCAAGCTGATGAAATGCCTCTGAAACCGCAGTTAGTCATCGAACCATTCGAGCGGTGGGCTCTGGATTTCGTTGGACCCATCAACCCTTCATCAAATCAAAAAACATATATTTTGGTGGCAACAGAATATGTCACCAAATGGGTTGAGGCAGAAGCATTACCAAGAGCCACAGAGGACTCTGTCATACAGTTCCTGTTCCTTTTATTTGTTCGTTATGGCCTTCCTAGGGAAATAGTTACAGATGGAGGTCCACAATTTGTTGGGCATAAATTATCTGCAACACTTAACAATTATCATGTCCAGCATAAGATCACTACTCCATATCACCCACAGGCGAATGGGCAGGTAGAAAGTAGCAATAAGATAATAGAATCAATCCTAACAAAAACCATTGCATCACATAGGCGTGATTGGGCTACCCGACTACCTGAAGCACTCTGGGCCTATCGAACCACATGGAGGAGCACCACTGGTTACTCACCTTATCAACTAGTGTTTGGAAAACAACCTATTTTTCCCATAGAATTCGAAATCCAAACACTGCGTACAGCACAGGAAGTTGGCCTAGACTTAACGGAGGCACAACTCAATCGACTACAGCAGATCAATGAATTAGATGAAATTCGGCTCTCTGCACTACAAAATACAGCATTAATTCAACAGCAGCGAGCCAAATGGCATGATGCGCTCATTAAGAACAAAGTCTTCCACGAGGGAGACTGGGCTCTGTTATACGATTCTCGGTTTTAGGACTTCCCTGGAAAACTTCAGACTCGATGGTTGGGACCATACGAAATCCAGAAGGTACATGACAATGGAACTCTTACTCTAATCACTATTGACGGTTCTCGATATGCATTCAAGGTAAATGGCCACCGAGTCCGTCTCTACCGTAAACCACTTACTCGGGAATCCTTCTGCCAGCAGCTACGCCGAGATACTGATCTGGAGATCTTAGGAGAGGAAGAGAAATCTTCCTCACCTGTAATTCATTAAGGGTCTATTTCTTTTTGCAATTTGTACATAAAGTTTTTGTTTTTGAGTGATTCTTGTACATAAATTTGATTTGAATAAATTCTTGTCATTTTGTTGTTCCTTTTTCTCCCACAAAGTTTGATTTTTGCTCTTCTAATAGCATATGTATGTTTTTTTTATCATATTGGTTTTGCTTGTTCTGCTGTTCCTTTTCTAAAGGAACAGCATTCGGATCTTTGCTGTTCCTTTTTCAAAAAAAAAAAAAACGATATTGTTACGTTTCTCGCTGTTCCTTTTGGTTACCACTGTTCCTTTTCCTTCAAAGAAACAGCGTTCTTTTATTTCTGTTTTGCCTTTTTCAACGGAATGGCATATTGAGTGTTTGATAGTATGATTGCCGTTCCTTTTTCCAAAAGGAACGACATTTGCAGTTTTGTTCCTTTTTCTATTATCCATCGTTGTCTCTTTTCCAACGGAACACCATTAGCATACTTTTGATCTCTTTTGCTGATTTAAATTGAGGATGCTTTTTGCCCGTCTTCTTTCTAGTCTTCAAGCTTCAGCTATGTATTTGTGCGATGAAATATAAAAACACAACATACCGAAAATCTGCAAATCATAAATCGCTATATCTATAAGGCTTTGCATCAATAAGAGGACAACTGGAAGGACATACTTATTTCTTACCTTTTGTTGGCATGGTTTTACTAATTTTGCCCTGATTGGTTATCTTTATCATGCTAATTCCCTTAAAAAAAAAATTATTAGTACTTGGGAATAAGAGCAAAGAGTTTATATCTTCCTATTGAGATAATAAGACTTCTTCCACCATTCCTACTCTTAAGGAGTGCTGAACCACCCTTTGTGTATAAATAAGGAAAAGAATTCTATGAAAAAGAAAAAGCATGTCAAATGTCAAATGCAGGATAGGGGGTCTCATCGAGAGCCAGCCTACCATGATCATGAGGATGGAAGTGAAGTGGCGTTCCCATTCTGGCCACCACACCAGGGATATGGTCCAAAAGGTGTATCAAAATAAACAAACCTTGGAATAGGAGGTCTCATCACGAGCCGGCCTGCCCACGTTTCGCTCTTTCCTCGTGAATGGCATTATGGTCAACTGGTCACCAAGCCAGCATAATGGTCTACATTCTGACATAATAACATTCCTAAGTATACACACAGGATCATGGTTCCGAGGGTGAAAAACAACTCAGCCAAGGTTATGGACACCTGTTGGCAGTAGAGTAATGTTAATGGTATCGAAGTCACCTTGCTTACACCAATAGGTAAGATATTAACACTCTTTTGTTTTTATATCCTAGGCACTAATCATATGTTATTTCCCGATTTATACACCGCATGAATATTTATCATTACCAATCATGGCAACGGAGGTGACCATGACCGCTTAAGATTGGCAAGTACGATACATGCCCTATCCATCAGCCTCAAATCATAACACAGTAGCCTCTTATATAACACGCGATCCATCCTCCGCCTCGATTTCGGTAATCTGTTGTCCTTTTTCAACATGGCATAAATCCACATGTTGTTCCTTTCTGACTTGATTGCAAACTGGGTGCCGCTCCTTTATTTTCCGGCTGGGACAGCCTATCACACTGCGGGGGGGGGGGAGGTTAACCTCATCATTCCCTGTATTACGTGTCAATTCACCATTCGAAACAATTAGTTTACGACGGTTTGGCATGGTTTCATGGCATGGCATATTTTTATTTTTATTTTTCGCACAAGTTGTTTTTGCTGCACTGTTGCATACTCTGTGTTTTCTTTCGCGAAACCTTGCTCTCTGTGTTTCAAACCGAAAACGTTTTTTGCTGTTCCATTTAGAAATCACAGCGAAATCATTGGGGGAAAGGCAATTCGTAGTGAGCCTCAACAGCTAACGATCTCTGCTGCTGCCCGAGAAATCCTGGGAAGGGCAGGATGGTTGAACTATTTCAATCGCTTACAGGAGGGTAATGAGACAGTAGCAATGGAGTTCTTGCAGAATTTACAAGATGACCACTCCATAGTAAGAAGGAAACGAATAGCGGGGTATGCTTTTGATGACTATTTCAGTGGCTTTTTAATAGAATTTGTGAACCTTTTTGTATCATGAATTTGGAAAGTAATAAGGAACCATAACAAAACATGTGAGAATTGATATGCAAGACTTAGCCACTGATAATGGTTATTTTCTGTACAGGAAAAGGAGAAAACGAGGAATTTCCGTTCCAAAGGAAAGGACAAAGTCGAGATAACTGCTGTCCCTCTGAACGAGAACCGAATGCAAACAAGGCTAAATAGATTACAGCAAATCGGCTCGGAAAAGAAGGAGAAGACACCAGCTCGGCGCCAAAGAAAGGAAAGGATGAAGAATTAACAGTTTGGCGAATCCCTCAGGATCTTCGATCCTGAGGGATCGCTGCTTTATTTATCATGTTACTTGGACATCTCCGCCATCACCTTTATATAAAGGGACAACACTGTTAGCTTGATAGATAGGATACGCTTTTATGTAATTTTCTGTAAAACATCAACTTTGATTATTGAGTCTCGTTGAGAACTGGTTCAATGTATTTTTGACCGATGCATTAATAAAAGCTTGGTGATTATTTCATCTCTGCGTCTGGATTAACTTAAAGCGGTGTATCCTTGGAGGCTAAGGGCCCGGCCCCGAAGGACACTTGCTTCTGTACCATTACGACTTGACTTTTGTGTGGTTTGTTTATCATTGTTATTTGGTAATTTGATATGCTTTATAAGTTCATATTACATGCTTTGTTAAAGATTGAATCATTGAGGTTTTTTACAGATAGAATCGTGTGTTGACTCCGCATCAAGTTATTAATCCTTTCAAGAGTTAATTGCATGTTCTTACTGTTTTGTTACAGAGCTGTTATACTAAACGTTCGTGTTGTGCGCGTTTCTGATTTATCAGTACTGTTCCATAATTCATTAATAGTTATTGCTGTTCCATTAGTGTGATTTGTGTGAATTGCTTTTAGAGTGAAAGAATGTTATTTGATTGCAAAGAATGCATTTGAGTTAATAGATTAAGTTTGGTTACAACCTGCGGGACTTAGTTATTCAATTGCTGTTCCATTTTAGACTTGCTGTTCTATTTCAGAATTGTTGTTCAATCCTTTATTTGCTTTGCTATTCCAT
>JAXQQM020069644.1:0-11409 GCA_034641835.2 Pinus albicaulis | reverse complement strand
AAACCAAGAAATTGGAGATAGCATAAATACACTTGAACATCTTTCAGGGATTTTCGAAAGAAATAATAAATTTGGAATTTAATCCACTTGAGATTCGAATAAAATATCTACTGCGCACAATTAACCTTGCTTTATGTAAACCACGATAATTATTTTTTTATAAAATATTTTATTTATTTCATGTTTATAAATTTAAATTTATTTATAAATTTAGTAGTGATTTTTTAAAAATATTAATGCATCGTCGTTATATATAAACGTCTGACAACCAAATGTTTGTGAAAATCACATCAACAAATGATTTAATTTAGTACATTTGTATTTAATTTTATTATAATTATTAGGTCAATATATTTCAAAGAATTTTTTAAGTTAGAGAAAAGTGTTAATGTTGATCAAAATAAAGTTTTATTATTTCGTTGAAATTTTTAAGTTAGATAAGAGTGTTAATGTTGATCAACATAAAGTTCTATTATTTGATTTGATTATTTATTTTTTTAAGTTATTACAATCAAATACTTTGTCAGAATAAAATTTGATTAGTTATTTTTTTAAGTTATTACAATCAACTACTTTGTTACAATAAAAATTTATGAAATAGGTGAAATCTATATGATGAAGGTTAATTTTTATTTAAATTTTAGATTTTTTAATAACTAATGTTCTATTAAATAGAAAATTAAATTAAAAGATAGATAAAATGTAAGAAATAGAGAATAGAATAAAAAACACATACATATCTACAATAGACACAAGTTTTTAGCTAAGAAATATTTATGTGAGAAAATTTAGCTAGAAAGTGAAGACGTTCTACTCTCTTAAATTCCTTGGAATGGAAAATTTGGAAGTACAAAGGAAGAGGTACTCCCTATGGACATAGATAAGAGTTGGTCTTCTACAAAAACTTAAATTCATGTGTGTTTTTCTAACTTCCCACTCCTATTTTTCTTTCAACCATGAAACAAAATATTGTAAGACAAAATAGACCCTTAATCCTCCTTGTGGCCCAACATTCAACATATCCTGATAGCTAACTACAGTAAAATTTGACTCCCTCAACTAGGGTTACCATTTTGGACATTCTGGAATCTTCTTCAAATTGCACACTTGGGTAGCTCACTATGCATTTCTACCATGGCTAACATGGTCATAAACATGATAGGTGAACTTGCAAGAGGCATAAATTTTGAATATGAATTCTCTTTGATGTGTTTCTTGTACCATTGAAAAGATCATTGGGTGTAGAACAATGCTAAAGGTTTCTCACAAGAAAGAAAATTTTGACCCCAAAAAATGTTGTTTAATGTGTCAAAATGACTCCAAAAGGTTTTACACCCCAATTCTCCAAATCAAGAACCAACATTACTAAGGCTAATAATATATTCTAAATTCAAAACCCTAATAATATATTTTGATATTAATATTAAAGTTAATGTTAACCACTAATAACAAATATTAATATTAATATTACTCTTAATATTAATTAAATGTTATTAATATTAGTATTAATTAAGTATTATCAATATTAATATTAAAGTTAATAATAATAATGTATTAACTATTATTATACTTTGTTATATATGTATTACTCTACTAATATTTTATATTAGTATTTGATATTAAATAATTAATATGTAAGAATATACTAATATTAATAAATAAATAAGTTTTACTATTAATATTAATTAATTTGAATAAGAATAAGAATATTATTTTTAATATTATTAATATTAATATTAATAAATAATATTAGCAACATTTAATATTAACAATAATGTTAACAAATTTTAATCTACAATATTATTTATTATTATTATTTTAATTTATTAATTTATTATTATTATTTATATGAATTAATAAATTTAATTATTAATATGTTTAATATTAAATATTAATATTAATTTTAATTTTAATACTAATATTAATTATTCATGTTAATATTGTTAATATGAATAATAATATTAGTATTACTAATATTTATAAATATTAATTTTAACTTTAATTATTAATTTTAATAACATCAAATAATATTATTATGGTAAATAATCATGGTCACATTGTGATGAAAATTGACTCTCGGTCTAACGTTATATTAAGTTAACCATGGTCTAACATTGCATTGTGACAAATATTGCCTCAATATGAAAATCAACAATGGTCCAATGTCGCATTATAACAAATGTTGTCTCAATATGAAAATTTATCATGGTCAAACCTGGTCCAACATCACATTGTGACGAATATTGTGTCAATATGAAAATCAACCATGGTGAACGATGGTCAACCTTGCTTATTTTAGGCTTTATAATATCTATTTAAACGTCACATTGTGACAAACATTGTCCCCGTATGAAAACCAATCATGGTCAACCATGGTCAATATGAAAATCAACCATTTCCAATCATGGTGAACCATAGTCCAACCTTACATTGTGACAAATATTGTCTCAATATCAAAATAAACCATGGTCAGCCATTTTCGACCACAATCAACCATCGCTGACCATGGTCAACCATCTCAATCATGATCAAACATGGTCCAATGTCACATTGTGACAAATATTTTCTAAGTATGAAAATAAACCATGGTATAAAATTGCATTCCAAAAAAGATTGTCTAAATATCAAAATCAATCATCGTCAACCATGGTCCAACGTCGTGTTAGTGATGAGGATTGTGTCAATATGAAAATCAACCATGAACAATGATGGGCAACCATGTTTATTTTAGGGTTTATACTATTTTTCTTATGGTTATATATCTTGGGCTTATAATATTAAACCACATTTAACACTATCACCTAGGGCTTACAATCCCTTGGGTTTTTAGTGTCTCATTGTGATAAATATTCTCTGAAAATGAAAATCACTCATGGTCAATCATGGTCAATCATGGTCAATATGAAAATAAATTGTGGTAATTCATGTTCAACCATTTTCCAACGTCAGAATATGACAAAGATTGTCTTAATATCAAAATGAACCATTGTTAACCATGATCCCATTATCAACCACTATCCAAAGTCGTATTGTGATAAATATTGTGAATATTAAAATCAACCGTGGTCAATAATGGTCAATCATGGTGAATTATGGTCCAACGTCATAGTGTGACAAATATTATATCAATATGAAAATCAATCATGGTCAAGCATGGTCCAATGCCGCATTATGATAATTATAGTCTCAATATGAAAATAAACCATGGTCAACCAATTTTTTTTAGGGTATATAATATTTATCTTAGGTTTTATATATGTTTGGTTTACAATATTAATCCTATGGTTTTTTAAGGGTTTTAGTATTAATCCCTCCTTTTTATTACTGCCTCGGGTTTACAATATAAATCTCTTGAGTTTATTAATATAGTTTATCATATTCCTATGGTATAATATTATTTATAGGGTTTATAATATTAGTCTTAGGGTTTAATATAGATCCTTTGGTTTTATAATAAATTAGGTTTATAATGTAAATTACTTCCGTTTATAATATTAATCCTTGAGTTTATATTGCTAGGGTTTAATATTAAGCCTAGTATTTACAATATTAATCTTTTAGGTTTATTAATTTTAGGGTTTATATTCCTAGGGAATAATATTCATCCCAAAGTTTAAAGTTATTCATTTGGGTTTGTAATCCATTGGGTTTTCCATAATAATCCCAGAAATTAGTAAAAGTAAAAACCATACTTAATGTTTTTAATATTTTTCCCTTGGGTTCCCCAATTCCTTTGGTTTATAATATTAAACCCTTGGGTTTATTAGTTCTTTTGGTTTATAATATCAATAATCCATTTTGTTTATTAATTAGTCGCTTTTAAAATATTGGTTCTTATGGTTTTTTATTTTCTTAGATTTTGAATTTAAAATATTTGTCCTTAGGGTTTGTTACCCTCCTCTGTTTTTAATATTGATCCCTTGGCCTTATTGATAACTTATGTTTTTAATAATTTTCCCTTGGGTTCACCAATTCCTTTGGTTTATAATATTAAACCCTTGGGTTTATTATTTATTTTGGTTTATATTATTAATAATCCCTCGGCTTTATTAATATCTTCAGTTTAAAATATTAAATATTATCATTTATTAAATTCCTAGGTTTCGTGTTTAAAGTATGTTAATTTCAATGTTATTTTGTTGGTTTAATATTGTTCCATTTTCCCTATTGGTCCCGTAGGTTATTAATATTTTTCCCTTGGGTTCACCAATTCTTTTGTTTTCTAATATTGTACCCTTGGGTTATTACTTCTTTTGGTTTATAATTTTTTGGGTAGTGGTTTTCCCTTCGGTTCACCAATTCCTTTGGTTTATAATATTAAACCCTTGGGTTTATTAGTTATTTTGGTTTATAATATGAATAATCGATCAATGTCATCCATGATAAAATGTCACAATCTGACAAATCTTGTCTCAATATGAAAATCACCCATGGCCAACCATGGTCATAGTTGGTCCAACGTCGCATTGTGACCACAATTGTCTCAATGTTTAAATAAATTCCCTTAGGTTCACGAATTCCTTTGGTTTATAATATTAAACCCTTGGGTTTATTAGTTCTTTTGGTTTATAATATGAATAATCGATCAATGTCATCCATGATCAAATGTCACATTCTGACAAATATTGTCTCAATATGAAAATCACCCATGGCCAACCATGGTCATAGTTGGTCCGATGTCGCATTGTGACAACAATTGTCTCAATGTTTAAATCAATTCCCTTGAGTTCACCAATTCCTTTGTTTTATAATATTAAACCCTTGGGTTTATTAGTTATTTTGGTTTATAATATGAATAATCGATCAATTTCATCCATGATAAAATGTCACATTTTGACAAATATTGTCTCAATATGAAAATCACCCATGGCCAACCATGGTCATAGTTGGTCCAACGTCGCATTGTGACAATAATTGTCTCAATGTTTAAATCAATTCCCTTGGGCTCACCAATTCCTTTGGTTTATAATATTAAACCCTTGGGTTTATTAGTTCTTTTGGTTTATAATATGAATAATAAATCAATTTCATCCATGATAAAATGTCACATTCTGACAAATATTGTCTCAGTATGAAAATCATCCATGGCCAACCATGGTCATAGTTGGTCCAACGTCGCATTTTGACAACAATTGCCTCAATGTTTAAATCAATTCCCTTGGGTTCACCAATTCCTTTTGCTTATAATACTAAACCCTTGGGTTTATTAGCTCTTTTGGTTTATAATATGAATAATCGATCAATTTCATCCATGATAAAATGTCACATTCTGACAAATATTGTCTCTGTATGAAAATCAACCATGGCCAACCATGGTCATAGTTGGTCCAACATCGCTTTGTGACAACAATAGTCTCAATGTTTAAATCAATTCCCTTGGGTTCACCAATTCCTTTGGTTTATAATATTAAACCCTTGGGTTTATTAGTTCTTTTGGTTTATAATATGAATAATCAATCAATGTCATCCATGGTCAAATGTCACATTTTGACAAATCTTGTCTCAATATGAAAATCACCCATGGCTAACCATGGTCATAGTTGGTCCAACGTCGCATTGTGACAACAATTGTCTCAATGTTTAAATCAATTCCCTTGGTTTCACCAATTCCTTTGGTTTATAATATTAAACCCTTGGGTTTATTAGTTCTTTTGGTTTATAATATGAATAATCGATCAATGTCATCCATGATCAAATGTCACATTCTGACAAATATTGTCTCAATATGAAAATCACCCATGGTCAACCATGGTCATAGTTGGTCCAACGTCGCATAGTGACAACAATTCTCTCAATGTTTAAATCAATTCCCTTGGGTTCACCAATTCCTTTGGTTTATAATATTAAACCCTTGGGTTTATTAGTTCTTTTGGTTTATAATATGAATAATCGATCAATGTCATCCATGATCAAATGTCACATTCTGACAAATATTGTTTCAATATGAAAATCACCCATGGCCAACCATGGTCATAGTTGGTCCAACGTCGCATTGTGACAACAATTGTCTCAATGTTTAAATCAATTCCCTTGGGTTCACCAATTCCTTTGGTTTATAATATTAAACCCTTGGGTTTATTAGTTCTTTTGGTTTATAATATGAATAATCGATCAATGTCATCCATGATAAAATGTCACATTCTGACAAATATTGTCTCAATATGAAAATCACCCATGGCCAACCATGGTCGTAGTTGGTCCAACGTCGCATTGTGACAATAATTGTCTCAATGTTTAAATCAATTCCCTTGGGTTCACCAATTCCTTTGGTTTATAGCTATCATGACTGTCCTTTAGCTATTACACTACATCTATGGTTTTATTGTGATAGTTGTAGAAGTTGTTTAGCATTGTATTTTTGGATAACAGCCTATGGGCATTTTTTTATTGTAATCTATAATTTTCTAGTCAGAATTTTATTAAGAAGTGGTTATAACTATATGTATTATATTTCAATCAGCATGAGAATCATAAGATTCTAATGACTGATCTATCCCTTTATTTTATGAGATGTGACCACTATATAGTTCTCCGCCCTAGAGGTTCAAAGGTTAGCGGAGAACAACATTATTTTGGCTCTGTAATTTTTCTCATATTAATATAGATTATCTTGCTATTGTTGTTACATGCGTTATTCAGTGTAGTTTCCATTAAGTTCTTTTCTCTACCTGTGCCCTGCTAGGGAGGAAGGGCTCTCCTTCTTAGCAAGGATTCTAGTGATTAAGGTAGTTGTGTATATGTGTTTGTATTTTGATTTATGTATCAATAGAGGTGTTGTTTCAGCTGTGAATATATCTGCTCCAATTTCAATACTTTGTATGTTGTTACACATATGATATTAGAGACACCAGCTAGGTACTTGTTGTCTGGCGTGCTAGAATAGATTAATTGAAGTGTGATTCCAGTCTTGTAGATCATTTTATTTCTACATGAGTGATTTACTTCAAACATTTACTTCAACAATGATTTATTTTAATTGGAATTTCTTTTGGTTGAGTGTATTGGCACAAACAGTGCTACTATCATTGGAATAAAAGATGTCCCTTGATGGATAATTTATGTGTATTGTCTAGTCATTCAATAGTGATTAATATAGCCCAACAATGGTGCTAGGAGCCTTGACCTGCTCTTGAGCCTCCTAGATCGACCTTTTGACCCACTTGGCGTTATTCGTCCCTATGGTGGCTTGCTATGCCTGATATGTTTTCTTTGAGCATGGTTTTTCCTCCTCATCCTGCTGCGCTACCCTCTTTCAATTACACTATGGCTATGGCTAATATTAAGGTGTTGGTCGTGCCTTCTGTTTGAAGGGGAGTAGCTCATCCTAAAGTACTACAATCTGCTCATGCTCTAAGAAAAATCTCAAAGCCTGATCCTCCCAGAATCTCACATCTCTTTTGATAACTGTTGTCCTGGATCCTAGAAGGTACACACTGTCATAGTCTGACATTTTAGCATATTTTCGAATTTTTCTTGCACTTTTTTTAAAAGCACCAACTTTTATTAGATATTTGATAAACACAATTATCATCAAATATCCAGTGATACACTAGTCGGATATAATACACTAATTATGTTCATTGAATATTCGATGATAATTGAATTTTTCTAGATATCCAACAAGCATTCACATTTTTTCAAATATACGAAATTTGATCAAATCAACTATCAAATGACCTTAAATTAACAAAATGAGTAGATATGACACTTTATGAATCAATATTGTTTTAAACTTGAATTTAATTCATTTACATTTACAACCTATCCATTTATTTTTTCATGATCATCCTATAATTTGTGAGCTTAATGATATGAGATTTGAAGTCCTCACAGAACCCCAACAATCAAAGTGTGAGAACAGGGTCATGGGAACTACTAGGACAAGACTGTAAAGGGTGTTGGGATATTAGTTTCAATAGGGTGAATGCTACCTTACCCTTGAAAATTTTAGCAACACCTGCTACAAGAAAATCATACTTCAGGTATTTGTGAAGTCAAAGGATTTCACTTTGAAGGCTTCAAATTATTGTGTTAGAAAATTAAATATTACAGAGAAATGCAACACATAAAATATGTGGAAAATACAAGCACACAAAAAACACATAAAACCAGAGAGACACAGATATACATGGTTCACCCAGTTTGGGCTACGTCCACCCTGAACAGCCAGTCCTTCCTTTCTATTATCCAGCAAAAATGAAGAGACAAAACCTACAACAGATCCGCTGTAATATCCTTTGTTCTCTCTCACAGTCTCCCTCTCTATTTCTCACTCCGAGAATACACATACAATACACAGCCACAATACAATGCCCTCATAGAAGAGAGAGTTGCTCTCTAGGAAAATTGCCTTATAGGGCAAAACCCTAAAATAAACATAATTTCTACCACAAATCATTTCGGTCAATGAACGTCAAAGATTGCTGGTAAATTACTATAATTTTATAAGGTAATTTTACATATGTGTGAGCTGGGGCACCGCCGAAAGCCTTCCCCGCCAAGGGGGGCTCCAAAGTGTTACGCCTCATTGGACCCCAACAGAAGACACTGACAAGTGCGTTGTCACTTCTTTAAGGTACATTGTGGGTCCAAATGTTGTGATACAAAGTAAACAAGATAATTAGGCTCCACACCCAACAATCTCCCACTTGAGACCTGACAAAGTAACTCTACTCACCGTTTCATTTGCTAGACAACACTCCCTCTTTGGACATGGTTGTTCCTCATCTTCATCGACATCCTTGAAGATGAATTGAAATTGAGCACATTCTCAATTTCTCCCTAGTTACAACTTTTGTTAGCATATCTGCAGGATTCTGGCTAGTGTGTATCTTTTCCAGCTTCAACTCTCCATCTTCCAATACTGACCGTATGAAATGGTACTTGAGATATATGTGTTTAGTCCTAGAATGAAATGCTGAGTTCTTTGCAAGATGAATGGCACTTTGGCTATCACTGTATAACGTGCCCATATCATGCTTCTTACCCAATTCATCCATAAACCTTTGTAACCAAATCATTTCTTTACTAGCCTCTGTAGCAGCAACATACTCTGCTTCTGTTGTTGAAAGTACAACAACACTTTGGATTTTTGAAACCCAACTGACAGCTGTTCCACCTACAGTAAATACATATCCTGTAGTGCTCCTCCTGTTATCTTTGTCACCTGCCATATCTGCATCAACATATCCCTGTAGAGAAATTTTTGAACCACCAAAGCATAATGCTTGATTTGTGGTACCTCTCAAATATTTGAGAATCCATTTTACTGCCATCCAATGTTATTTTCTTGGATTATTCATGTACCTGCTTACAACTCCCACTGCATGTGCAATATCAGGCCTTGTGCAGACCATTGCATACATTAAGCTTCCAACTGCTGATGCATATGGAACTTTAGACATATAATCCATGTCTTCTTGGGTCTTTGGGTACATCTCCTTACTAAGTTTGAAATGGCTAGCAAAAGGTGTACTAACTGGTTTTGCATTGTGCATATTAAATATTTTCAACACCTTTTCTATGTACTCATTCTGAGACAGTGTTAATTTACGATTTTTCCTGTCTCTAGTTATCCTTATACCAAGGATTTGTTTTGCAGCTCCCAAATCCTTCATTGCAAATGAATTTGCCAATTTTCTTTTGAGCACATTTATTTCCTGCATGTTAGATCTTGCAACAAGCATGTCATCTACATACAATAACAATATAATATAGCTTCCATCATTTTTCCTTTTTAGATAAACACAATGATCAGAGTGACATCTAGTATAACCTTGTTCAGACATGAACTTGTCAAATTTTAGATACCACTGCCTTGGAGCCTGTTTTAAACCATACAAGATCTTCTTTAACCTGCACACCAATTTTTCTTTCCCTTTTACCTCATATCCTTCTGGTTGCTGCATGTATATCTCTTCCTCCAAATCTCCATGGAGAAATGTTGTCTTTACATCTAACTATTCAAGATGTAAATCTTCCACTACTACAAGACTTAAAATAGTTCTGATTGAATTCATTTTAACAACAAGAGAAAATATTTCATCAAAGTCAATACCTTTCTTCTGTGCAAACCCCTTCACCACAAGTCTAGCTTTGTACCTCTGTTTTCCTCCATCTTCTTCCTTCAGCCTGTAAACCCATTTATTCTACAATGTAGTTTTACCTGCAGGCAACCTGACTAAGTCCCAAGTCTAGTTATGCATTAAGGAGTCCATCTCTTCTTCCATGGCTAGCTCCCACTTCTTCCTACTTTCAACCTGCATTGCTTCTTCATAACATTCAGGTTCACCAGAATCAGTCAGCAATAAATAATATAATGAAGGAGAGTATCGTTCAGGGGGTCTACTTATCCTGGTAGATCTTCTAACACCACTTTCAAGTGTTTGAGGTGCCTGTTGCTGTTGTGGTGGTTGTTGCTGCTGTGGTTGTTGATTATTATTATTTTCAAGCACCTTTACTTTTTCAGTTATCTCATCAAGAACTGTGTATTCCTTGCTTTCTTTTTCCTGTTTCTTTTCCTGCAACTGATTCTTATACAAGACCTTTTCATTGAATATTACATCTCTGCTCCTAATGATTTTGTGATTTTCATAATCATATAAGCGATAACCAAAACCATTAGCACCATATCCAATAAAGGTACATTTCTTTGATTTTGCCTCAAGCTTTGTTCTGTTTTCTTTATTAATATGGACAAAGGCCTCACAACCAAAAGGCTTTAAAAAAGAGTAGTTTACCTTTTTACCTGTCCATGCTTCCTCCGGAATACCACCATCCAAGGAACTTGAAGGCCCTCTATTTATTAGATAAACAGCAGTATCTACAGCATCTGCCCAAAATTGTAAAGGCAATCCTGCATGCAATCTCATGCACCTTGCACGCTCCATGATTGTTCTATTCATCCTTTCTAACACACCATTTTCTTGTGGTGTTCTTGGAACTGTCTTCTCTCTACGAATTCCATGCTCTGAACAGTACCTATCAAACTCTTTGCTGCAATACTCACCTCCATTGTCCGATCTGAGACACTTCAACTTCTTTCCTGTCTCAATCTCAACCAAAGCTTTCCATTTCTTGAAAGTATCAAATACATCAGATTTATTCTGAATACAATAAATCCATTTTTTTCTAGTTGCATCATCAATAAAAGTAACATAATAACGAGAGTCACCGAGAGATGATACCTGAGCAGGTCCCCATCCATCTGTATGCACAAGCTCCAATTTTTCGCTCTTCTTTTCTTTCCCAACTCTGAGAAATCTGACTCTCTTCTGTTTTCCATAAATGCAATTCTCACATAAATCCAAATCAACATTCTTCAAACCTGGCAGCAAATTTCTTGAGTGAAGAATTTTCATCCCCTTCTCACTCATGTGTCCGAGCCTATGATGCCATAATGCTGCATCT
>JAXQQM020058276.1:0-100012 GCA_034641835.2 Pinus albicaulis | reverse complement strand
AAAAATGTTGAAGAAAGATGCAAATGGAATACCAGATACCTTCAAAAGATTTATTAAAAAGTTTAAGTTGGAAAAGATTAGAAAGTAGCGTCTTAGGAATATTGAACTTGATCCTACTCTGAATCATTTCATTTGGAATGGGCTCAACACTATCTAATATCAAATAATACTAGGTGATTTTGAAGACATTGCAAAACTCATACCTAAAAGGGAATATGCCATATTTATAGCAGATATTCCTCGTGGTTTCAATTTCCCAGACATTGAATATGATAGTGAACCTTATATTTATTAAGAATTTAGTAAAGTGGTTATAGGATTTCAAGAAGTCACAACATCACCACTATGGATATTTGTGACATTTCATCCAGACACACAATTTGAAATGTTATTATCAAGCTTCAAGGGAAACATAAACTCAAATGGTAAGACATTGAAATTGTATGTTTGATTTATGTTAATTTTTTATTATTTATGTACAAGTTAATTGAAATTTTACTATGTCATGTTACAGGAAGAAGCCAAATCTTGTTTCTTCCAAAGATCAACCTATTATAAATGATTGTGAGTTTATCCATGTTGAATGTTGGACAAAAGAGCATAACTATAAGGTTATTCTTCTGAATCATGTATATGGGAAGATTCATAGTCAAGCACTGGTTCATGATGTTGTCGTAAGAAAACTAACATATGAGGATAAAGATGAAAAATGAGAGATAATTAACATTTATCAAAAACTGCAAACATTGATTAACTATATTATAGATCTATGTTCAAATGAAGGGGATTGGGTTTTGGATTTACTCTCTCGTTCAGGTAAGTTTTATTATATAAAATTGAATTTAATATTTTAATTTTAAGTTTTTATGTGTTTATACTAATTTTCTTAACTATTTCCTTTGTGCTTGATGATTAGGTACAACACTACCATGTTGCCTACAAAAAGGAAGAAATTGCTTTTCCATTGAGAAAGACTCACTGCAATGCAATTTTATTCAACAAAGAATTAATGCTTTTCAATTTCTTCCAGATGCAATGCAAGAAGTTGGTTTGAGGAAAGAGGATTTAAATAAATAATGTGTGGAGAAAAAAACAAAGGAACCTCAACCACTGTTATATGGAGTGATTCGAAGAAGACATTTTGAAAGATTTGCAGACATCAAAGGTCCATTCGAAGAGAACAATGACCAAAATGAAACAGAAAATGTTGTGGAATAAAATATTAATGATGGTCTAGAAGATGTTGAACATGGGTTAGTTTATATTATTGATTAAATTTAAGTTATACTTACAAATAAAACTCAACTTTGATATTTATTCATTAGTTTTACTTGTAATGTTTAGACTTTGGGATTTTATGAGAAGAATCATTATTTTTTGCAAAATAACTGTGATTACTATTAATTTTTGATACAAAATTCATAAAAATGCTATTTTTTGAAGTTTTTTTATTAAGATTTTCCCATAAAAATCGATTATTTAACATGTTATTTATAACAAAAAATCTCAAAATGTATCTTATTTTCATTGTATTTATATTGAAAATGTGTATTTTTTTGTCATATGTTTAAAAATATTGTGTTTTTAGCGACAATTATTTGATGTGCATTGAAATATTAATTAACAATACATAAACATATAGAAAATCCTAACTTTAAAATATTGACCCTTTTTAAATTTTTTTTAACTATGAGAGAAAATGAATATTTCATTACAAAAAAAATGAAAAAAACAAGTACATAAATACATTTAAAAATAAACATCTTAGGGAAGAAGAAGACATTAGAAAATGTAAAGTGTCAAAACCAACCCTCTAAAAAAAGGGGTTGATTCTGCATCATCACTTTGAAAAATCGATATGAAAATCAATGAAATTTTAAACAAAAAAATCATAAGAAAATTTGAAGTGCCAAAAATATGCTCCAAAAAAAGGGTGATTTTGCATCAGCACTTTTGAAAATCAGGTGTTTTTTTTCTCCCTAAAAAAATGGGTAAACGGTATTTTTCGCATTTGATTAGTAACGATAAAATTTATTGTTTGATCCCTAAGATTTATTGTTGTTGAATTTTGTTGTTCTTGCTGAATTAATAAAACATATTTTATTCTATCATTTTTTGATCATGATGATGATTATATATAAATTCTATTGATAACATGATTTGATTATTTCTATACACATTAGAGATAAATATATTTTAGTCAGTTCAACTTTAGCAGGTTATCTTTCCATTTTTTTTTATATTCTCAGTAGAGATAATTGCTTTGCCCAATGAGTCATCATTTGTTGGTTTCCCAGCAATTCCCCTTACATTTTTCTAAAGATGAAATGAGCTACCTTTTTCTTATATTTAATTTTTAGATTATTTTATTTTCATATTGATCTTGGACATCATTTTTTTCCTTATTATTGGTCATTTGATATTTTGATAGATGAAAAAAGTATTCATTTCTTCAGGACTATTTTCTTGAGCCTTGAAATATGTTCTCTTTACATTGTCTTCATGGTTTGTTTTCATGATTATTATTTTTAATGAATTGATGGACCTATTATAATTTATAATCTGGTTATGGATGATGCATGAGTTAGATCCTTTCTTTATTCCTCTTTGTAATGTTTAATGCATCTTTTTTGGGTTTTCATTACCTTTATGTTAGATGGACACCATTAGTTTTTAGTTATAACATCATGAATTATATAATTCATATGGACATTTTAAATTATGGATTAAAACCTATGGGACTGTGGGTTATTTAACTTAACATTTGATTGCACCGAAACTAATTTTTCTGAACCTAATCATGCATGATCACCTCATACATAGAGTATTCAATATGTGATAAGGTTGGTGAGTATTCGTTTAATTAGACTCTCTGGTTTTGTGGAAAAGGTGGTATAAGTGGCTCATTGCATGCTTAACATGTAGATTAGGGTTATAATGAACAATATCAAGTTTGAATTTGTTTGACTATGTTTCAGAAGCACAATTACTTTGTCACTGTATTATTGGTACTCGTTTCTTGTTGTTGTTTCAAACATCCTCATACCCAAAACCTACCTGACTTTATATACCACCATTTGTTTCACCCATTCAAAACCCTAAACTTTTTGCTTCATAGAGGCATCTGGTATATCGTTGTGCCAACATTCATTCTACAAAAACCTAACCGTCTGATTTGCTATTTCATTGTGAAAAATATGGTTGAACCCTTCCCATCCTCTTGTGAGTAATTCATGCACATTTTCAATGAACTTGGTTGTAAGAGTCAAACCCATTTGAGGTGAAACATTTGAGGCCTACAAGGAATATTTAGCTCTATTTAAGTAAGTGGGATGGTGGGAGTTTATATAGTCTTTTCGAAGACACAAAGTTGAAGTGGTGAAGGAATTCACACAAAATTACAATTGTAAGGTCACATGAGTTGGGGATGTGGAAGTTCGAAGAAATGAGGCTTTTATTGATGGAGTTATGAAGCTCCTTGCAAAAGGAAAAATATGGCCCAAGTATTTGTTGGGGATAATGCTTAGTCTTGTCATGTAATTGTTGAAAAATTAGTCATCATATTTTGTGTTATGTTTGTGTAATTATCAAAATTAGGGTAGCAGATTATTAGGGTGTTCAATGCTCATAATTCATGTTTAGAATATTGGTAGTGTTAGTAGATTAGTTTCAGATTATTAGTCAGTTGATTGATAATCATATTAGCATTTTGCTTGTACTTTGTGGTTTTATTTGAGATGAGATTTACTGGAGGGTTGAGCTCCACATCTATTTTTTGTTTTCTCATTGGCTTTTATGTTTTTTTCTTTTTTTCTTTTTCTGCCATAATTATCTTGTTTTATCAGCTGGCTTAAAGAATAGGGGCCATTTCAAATTCACAAGTGGTATTAGAGTAGGTAAAATTGTTTTGGTTTTATTTTTTATTGTTGGAAATTTGCCAAAGTTAATCATGTCAAATTCTAACCAAATGCTCGTTCCATAATTTGATGGAAATGATTATGATTATTGGTGCATTAAGATGCTGAAATTTTTTATTGGAAAATATTTGTGGGATATTGTTGAATCAAGCTATGAGGAGCCAACTGATTGGAATTCTCATACAACCAATAAAATAAAAACAAGAAAGGAAGCAAGGAATAATAATTCTAAACCTTTGTTTCACATTTCTATAGCTCATGATAAGAACTTATTTCCAAGAATATCAGGGGAAACAAATACCAAATATGCCTGGAAGACTCTACAAGAATATTATGAAGGTAGTGATTAAGTTAAGGTGGTCAAGCTTTAGACATTGAAGCGAGAGTTCGAGAATTTGAAGATGTAAGAAGCTGAAGTATAAGTGACTATTTTGTGAGAGTCAAATATGTGGTCAATAAAATGGCTACACTCGGGGAAATTGTAAGTAATGAAGTTTTAATAAAAAAGGTATTGAGACCTTTAACACCTAGATGGAATCATGTTACCATAACCATTTAAGAAATAAAGGATTTAATAAAACTACAACTTGATCAATTGGTTTGATCCCCGATGTCTGATCAAGAAAGATTAAAAGACACTTTTGAAGGTGTGGATAAATTGTTTTACTCTAAATTACAAACTACAAAGAATGAAGATGCACGCAACAATAATGCCAAAGGAAATCAAGGTTAAGGTAAAGGGAAAAGCCAAAAATATTCAAGAGGTAGAGGCAGAGGTGGCTGAATAGGAAGAGGTAGTTCTAGAGGAAGAGGTAGAGGTATATTTGATAAGAGAAATGTTCAATTTCACTATTGTAACAGGTATGGCCACTTTGAAAGAGAATGCAAATTGAAAGAAGATAAAAATGCTAACTTTCCTCAAGAAAGTAGTGAATATCCTCTATATCACTTATTTTTATCTTATTCCAAAGGTGAAAATACTAGTAAATATGTTTGGTACTTAGATTCTGGATGCTCTAACGATATGACACGAAATGAGAAGTTGTTTTCAACAAAGGATGGAAGTTTAAAATCCAAGGTCCAACTTGGTGATGATAAACCATTGGAGGTTGTTGCCAAAGGAGATATGGAGGTCCAAAAAAAAATTTGTAAAGAGTATTCATGATATTTATTATACTCCACAATTAAAGCACAATTTTTTAAGTCTTGGGCAGCCATGTGAGAAAAATTATAAAGTAGTATTTGAAAATAAGACATGTACTATCTATGATAAAAATAAGGGAAATGGGGTGAAAAATGTTGTGCCTATGACAAGAAATAATATGTTTCCCTTCATATTTGATGAACATAATAGAAACCTTGCAAATATGGTTTTTGAGGATTCAATTTGGTTATGGAATCTGTAACATACCTCGGTAACCTCGCAGGAAAATGCATGGAGTTAGGATTTTTTTTTTTCAGAATTTACCAATGTGTAACTTTATAAATTACTTTCTATATTCTCTCATTAAACATAAGAATAATCATCATCATCACCTAGAGAAATATTTAGTAAAAAACATAGTGAGTTACACAACCATTAACTCTCCTTGTTGTAGCATATTAACTTAAATTTCTTGCTATAACTATGTATCGATCCCATGCTCATTTTAACTAAATTAGTAAATCGCATAATTGATAATATAACATTGCACCATGAAATAAATTAACATCATGAAAATGACATAATGAACAATCACATCATTAGACACCGATATACCCTAGAACCCCGTAGGGTGAAAACCAACAAATGTTTATTTTTCTTATTAAATGTTCGTGAGGGTTTTCATCCCTCACTTAATCGTTATAAGAGAGTCCATAATATTAAAGGAAACATAACTAGCTATAAGCTATTACAATCATCATGATACCATTTACCCACAGATCCTCAATATCTGTCTTTGTGGTCGGACTATTTCCTTCAGTGGGTCATCCTGCAATTGGAACTCCTAAACTTGCATGGAATAACAACTCTTATCTTCCACAATGTTAAACTTGAACAATAATTTTCTCAAGTCACCCTCATTTCCTGCCATTGTTGTCATGAGCACACTTGATATCATGATTAGATAAAATTTTAATAAACCAATAATCAATCTTTATTTGCGACACTTCCACACTATTTTATGCATGTATAAAACATAAACAAATTGACATGAAATGCCTTCTTTAAAATCATTTTACATACATTAGTAACAAATAAATCACTATCAAGCCTCATCCTTCCAACAAACGCTAACAAAATATTGCATGCACTTTCATATTATTTCCAAAGGAAAGCTAACCTACTATATAATAATATTGTGCATCCAAATGCATAATAAGCTTTCAAGATAACTATCCCAACAAGAAATTTCCTTTGTGACTACTATTATGTTTTATTTTCCAAAGGGATTAATGCAATATATTCTATACTTATGCATGATAATGTGTGTACTTTTCCAAAAACATATTTCCCACACAAGAGCTATTCACAATGGCTATTATGTATAAAAATTCTAGCTCTATTTCAAACAAAGTTAACATACTAGTTATAATTTTTTGTATGAAATAACATAGTTTGTTCTTCTTACATGTAAAACATATTTTTCTTTCAAAAGGAAACTAAATATATATTTCATGGAAAAATAAACACATTTCTTTTCCAAGAGATCAAACACATACCATTTATTCTTTCATACATGAAAAGAGACATTTCCATCTTATCCAAAAGATCTAACCCAATAACTATGCGTAATATTTTCCCAAACGAAATCTAATTATATAGCCAATACCTTTAGGTGTGAAAATACATATTATTTTTCCCAAAAGAAGGCTAACACAATCAATATTATGTGATTGCATCTTCATTTTCTCCATAAATTTAATACCAAAAACTATACTTTTTCTATGCATGAAAGTGTATATGTTTCTTTAAATAATCTTACATAATAAAGCATGTGATTACTAGTTTTCCTCTCCACGAATCTAATCCAATAATGCATACAAGGGTATATTTTTCTCTTCTATTTTTTTTGAAGAGTTTTAACACAATAAATGTTTCCTTGCATACAAATATATATATATATATATATATATATATATATATATAATTTCCAATGAATTTAACACCCTGATTTTTTTTTTTTTTCCAACATATTATGCATGAAATACAAAATATTTTCTTATCATTTCACATTGTTATCACTCTAGTAATTCTTAGGTTGTGGGATTTCGATTTCAGTTAAAGAAAACCAGGGGTACCCAAGAACCTCTTTTAGATTTCAGGATCTAGCCTTCCTGAATTCCGGAGAGGGATCTCTCCTTAAGATTTAACTTTGTTTTAGATTTGAGTTTTAGGCTAGGTATGATTGGGCAGTTGGTTTGTTTGAAAATTTTGGTGGGAATAATATTACTTGGAGACAAATTTAAAGAGGGATCTACTAGTCCATTGGGCTATGGGGTCAAATGTAGCAAGCAAGATTGAAAGGCAAGGCCAAAAGGATGCTAATATACTCAGGGCAAGGTAGATAACCCTCTGAGATTTAGATAGTTTGATTGGATGGGATGGCTTTCTTTCGGGATAAAGGGCAGTGAAGGATCCTTTAATCTGGAAATAAGGAAGAGGAGGCAGAGGTCAAACGGGACTCAGGAGCAACTAAGGATTCCTAGGTCCGGAAATCAACATAAAATATTGAAATGATTACTTAGTTAAGACAGAGAGTTTTTAAACACTTATCCTGAAATAATACTCCTAATTAATCATTCATATTTGAACACATATATGAAATAGAATGGAACTTCAGAAAAGGAAACAATGACATAAAGAAATCACTTTACTCATTAAGTTATCACAAGAATCCTGAGTTATGAAGTCCAGTCAGCTGTATTTTAGTCTGCTTATACTATGCAATCAACACATTAGCCTCCAAAGCACCAACAAAAAATATCTATAATAATCTCAACAATTTTTATTCCACACCCTTAATACTTTAAAAAAGAGAAGTATTTATACAAAAATTATTACAAAATATCTGAGAGACATGTAGGAATATCTCTAGGAAAAAATAAAGTTTATTACATAGAAAGAGGGACAGCGGCAAAACAAATTGGCACGCTGTCCTCTTATCAATAAAAAATAGGACTAATCATCTTAACATGTTGCTGGGTTGTAGATGCTGGAAATGCTTGCTGGCATTTTGGAAAAATATATTTTGAAGATAACTTGAAAGACACTCTTTCCATTTCACATTCTTTAACTTGTGCTTTATCACTGATACTCTTTACGCTGTTTCTTTTACTACTTTATTGTTGTAAAATAAGGAATTATCTGCAGTAAAAAGGTATTTTGACTGATACTCTTTGACTCTGCTACTTACTCTAATACACTTTGGCTGCAAATCTCTATATCAAATTAGTAAATTCCTGCCATTGTTCTACATTGGGAATTCTCATATTTTTAATTTTCCTGTAACTTTCATCTGCCTCTGTATACTTAGAAAAATTGGGCTTAACAACGAAAATATGTTTGATCTCATTTTTTTGAAAGAACAGGTTCTCAAAATATTCCAAAATGACTTTACCAGTTGGAGACCCTTGTGGTAAAGGTTTGCTGACCCGCTCTTTGGCATAAGCCCTGATTTTGTTGTAATAATCCTTTTGTGCCATTGACTTTTCATTCAAAGCATGAATATCTGAAAGGCCTGCTTGTGTCAATACTATGTATTTGGCTCAAAATCTTGTGATTTCCAAGTTCATGTCTTTACATTTTTCTTCCAAATTATTTATCATATTTCTCTTATTCAGGACTTTCTTGATTTGTAGTATACTTTCAGTTCTATCCTGAATTTTTAGCTCTTCAAGCTCCTCTCTGTGTTTGTTATTTAGAAATGTAATAAGCTTTAAAGCTTGAGTAGGTTTGTCAGCCAGTTCTTCTTTTGTATTTTGAATTTCTATTTGTGCTGCTTTGAGTAACTCTTTTTGTTCATAAATAATTTGGATTGAAGGGCATTGTACATGTATGCCTTAAATAATGTTGTTCCAAAGATAATTCTTGATATAAGATACTTGTTCAGTGAGATTAACCTATTGTTGTAGAATGTTTACCTGTTCTTGCAATCTGTTGGTTCTCTGCTCATGTCCTTTGGATGTAATTAATGCATCTCTATTTGATGTTTCAAGATTTTTAGATAATACCTTTCAAATTGATTATCGCTTTATCTTTTAAGGACACATCTTCCATAGCCTTGACTATGGCAGTTGTTTCACCTGTTTTATTTACCTGTGATGTAGATGATGAAGTGGCAGAGATATCTTTAGAAGTAATTGACATTACAGTTGCCAATACTCCTTTCGGTGCCGAATGTTCTACCAATGTAGAGGGAACAATTGTACTTACAGTTGGAATAACTGTGGGAATGGAGACTTCATGAGCTTTCTTCAATGTTTCATTTTCTTGCATTAGATATTCTATTTGATTTTCCATCTCTTTAATCTGAGCTGTCATCTTCAAAAATAGCAGCATAGTTTCAACCTTTTTTGTCTTTTCTTGAAGAATTTATTTTGCCTGTGGGTGCTCACTCTATGGAAATTTGAGTTGCTTTCTCAAGGTAGCGATATCTTCATTCTTCTGCCTTATCAATTTCTTAGCAACTTCAGTATTAGAGGGATCTACTCCAGTTTATATCAACAAATCTTCTAAGGAATTGATCCTCAAATCCTTAGCATGTAGAGATGCTTTATCTAATTTCATTTGAGTTTGCAAATTAGATACAGTCTTTTGAAGCATGGTAGCACTCATGGTTTTGCTTACTACCTTTGAATACAACATCTTTGAAGCACTTCTGTGGAACTCTATTTGGTCTAGTTCATGTAAAGTATCAACATTCACTCCAAACTCTATTTTCCTGTAGTCTGTGGCTGACTTTGGATCTGTTACTACTGGTTGGAGAAAAGACATGATCATTTTATTTTTTGAGTAATCAAAGGCTGTCACAAGTCTGTATTTATCTCCTCGATTTTCCTTTAGAAGTTTAGAATAAAATTCATTCTTAATTTCCTCATTCTTTTCTCTGATATGCTTGAACCTTTTCTGAATGTCAGAATTAGTTTCTTCTGCTGCTTTAGAGGAAGAGGGAGCTTCTGTATTTATCTCTGCTTCAACCATTTCTTTGTCTTTTCCCTGTGCTTGTACCTGCTTATTCTGAATTTCCCTAAGGGTTTCATTAACAATCATTGTGGCCTCATCACCGGTTTGCTGACCATTATTATCATCTACATTTATGACTCCTTCTTCTTCTAGAGTAGTCATTTTGGCCTTCTTGCTGTAGACTGTTTTAAATTTATTTTCAATAATTGTCTTTGCCAAATAACCTTCTTCTTTTCTAGGCCTTTTATTAGATACCTCTTCTTATTGGCCAACTGTAACCACCTGTGTACTGTCCATTTGATTTTCCCGCAGGCTATCTATTTGCTTCTCCTGAATATCATCAATTAAAGTGTTTGCAACCCATTCCATCTGATTGGAATATTTTTCAATCAGTGGCTTTGACTCATGGAAGAATGAAGTTAACTTACATTTGACCCTGAGGTTACTAAAAATACCTTGAGGGTCATAGTTCCAGTAAAAGCTTTCTTGGAACTTGAATGTTGATAATTTACTGATTACCTCTTTCAAAGCATCTCTGCTGTTGATTATGAAGGAGCCAATTTGACTTTTTAACTTGAATTGTGATTTCTTTTTGGAGGCTATGAAGTTCACTGCATCTGCATTCAAAATCTGTCTTAAGTATTCCAAAGAAAAAATCCTGGTAGTTAGAAACTTTGGTAATTTGTAAGGAGCCAGGAGTGCACCATATACTCTGTTTTCTGTGTGATTCTTGTACAAATACTAGTCTCCAACTTTACAGTTTTCAGACAACTGTAAAATTATTTTGATTTCTTCATTGATCCCTGGTGGCTCTGTTTTGTTCAACAAAATCATTGCAGGTTTTATAAACAAATCATTGAAATCCTTGTCGATGTATTCACTGTTGTTTTTCCTGAGTAGAGAAGTCCAGGATATTACTGAGAGATGTTTTCCTTCCACATCCATTTTTTGTAGTGCAATTGGGAAATTGTCTACTTGAAAAAATATGAAGAGATGTAACAGATAGGATGAATATCTGAATACTCCTTCATCAGGTAATTTGATCAACTAATAATGTATATTATCAACAATAAATTTGGCAAAGTTGAAAACTATTTCTGGATTTTTTCCTGGGGACAAGGTGGAGAGGAAACCTAGAATAGAGGCATCTATAAATTCATCATTGGCATAGCCTAATATGAAAGAGAGAATTGAAATGATCTTTCTTGAGCCTTCAAGTAAATCAAAAGTATCATAGGGTGGATTTAATTTAGGAAGGTTAACATGATTGGGCATGACGTTTTGCAGGATCATAAACTTCCTAGGGAAATCCAAGTCTAAATACATCTGAGTTAAACCTTCAATAGACAAGGATATTGCTCGTCGATCGTGGCTCAGCTGGAGCATATAATTGATGGCTTTAACAGTTATGTAAAACAAGACCTCATTATCTTTGTTCACCATGCATCTTTGGTCAGGGATATAATGTAACTGACACAACCTAATGAAATCTTGGGCTGGATGTGTGATGGGAATAACGTATTTAGGCAAATTGGAGTCCCATACAGGTATATCATTTTCCACTTTCTTCTCAAATTTCTCATGACAACAGCTTTGTACTTCAAGTAAATCAAACTCTAAGGTAGCATCAGCAATTCTATAGTCTAAATCAATCAAGGGACTGCTCTCTTCAGAGGAGATAGGTGGCTGCAATGGTATAACTACTTCAGTGGAGTCAGTAGTTAGGGTAGGAGTAGGTTTATTGATGATTGAAGGTTTTGGGTTTGGAAGCTTGCTGGAGGCAGGCTTCTGAGGTTTGGGACCTCTAGTCCTTGGAGTGACCTGCTTCTTTGTCATTTTAAATGAAACTGAGCAAGTTTAAACTGTTTGCTTAGTTTCTTTTGGAAATAGAAGGTAAATTGAGCTCCTTTAGAAAGAATTCAGAGTTTGGGCAAGGGTTTCAGGATAAAATGTAGATTTTCAATGTTTAGAGGACTCGAAAGGGATTTTTAATGGCCTTTTCGGTAATTAAAATGGATTTTAACCGTGGAAATGGCTTTTAGATGGTCAAAACTCTTCAGGCGGAAGTGGAAAATTCTAGGAAAATTTTGACAGGGTTTCCCCTGTTTCTTCAAGGTTTGAGTACTTTGAAAGGAGTATTTTTGGCTTATATATTCAATGGGTTTCAATTTTGTCCTTTGAAATTTGAAATTTTGTAGGTTGGATTACGAGAAATACCTTGAACAGGTATGGTTGTGGTCGAAGAAGGTTTCCAGGTTGTACCAGTATTCGAACTGGTTGCAGCTATTTGGTAGGAGGCACTGAGAGTCTTCGAAGGCGAAATTAAGAGAGGAAATGGATTTTAGAATTATGAACTGGTTCGAAAACAACTCTAAAATGGTGTGTGTGAGTGTTTTCTGAAAGGGCGAATGCGTAAATGCATGCAAACAATAAAAACTAAGGTTGAAACCTTAAGTTTTATCAATACACATGAAATTAATTACAGGTCAGAATTAATGGCAGGAGTGGTTTTTGCGTTTGAAGGCGAAACCATTAGTTGTTATTTCATTTCTCCTGGGCGGTAAATGGTTTTTCGCTTTTGCAATGCGATTCAATAAAAATAACATGTTGCAGATGGTGGTTTGGAGAAACATATTTTATCGCAAATTTTTTTGCCAACTTCGCCCGATCACATTTATAATGCGATATTGAATATGCGCCATCGGATTTGATCGCTTGGTGCAAACGATCGAGATTTCTCGGGAAGCTGCAGGGATATGGAAAGGTGGGACCCGAGTTAAATATTAGTTGTCGATCTAATAGGGATAATCAACGGTTACAGGCTAATGCGATGGAAATGGTGGGGGCAGGGGAATGATTTATCGGATTTAGTTTAGACCGTAAGATTTAAAGGGATTAGGATGATCGGAGGGTCGGGAATGAATGCGAAGATGCTTCATTTTTTTTAATGAAATTTATGTATAAAAGGGGTTTATACATAGAATGGGCGGGTTATTAAAGGTCTATCAAACCAGGGTTTAGATTTTGATAAAATGATATGTATCGAGAAAATGGGATAAGTTTAAAGCTTTAACCATGGGTAAAGCTTATGATGGGAAAGGCGAATAAAATATTTTTCTTCACTATTTTATATACACAAAGTGTAAATAAATTGCGCATTTTCAATATCATTTATATTATATAGTTTTAGATTTATCAAAGGTCTAAAACTATAGGGAGAAGGAATATTTTATTATAGATAAGTTTCATGTCAAAGGGGTAATTTTGGGATGTTTTTCAACATGTGTTTAATATCTTTGACATAAAAAGTATATAATAAGAGGGTTTTGGGAATATTAAATAAAAGGAAGCTATATTAATAGGACTAGGATAATTGATAGGGAGTTAATAAAATATGTTAAGTGTTAATATGAAAAGGGAAAATGAATACTCAAAATTCATAAATAAAACTAAGGAAAGTGAAAATTAAAGCAAAGCTTCTTCATCATAACTTAATCACTTTTACTTAGGATATCATGTTTTTGAGGGTTTTATGTCTTGTAAAATGGAGGAAGTTAATCAAATGGGTATTTATGTAACATTTAAGTAACAAAAGAGTTCCCACTTATGAAGTTAAATGGTGATGAGTGCATGAAGGGGTAAATGATGAAATTTTTTGGGATTAATATAGAAACTTAACATTTTCAACTAATCAATCATTGAGCCTTGGGTACAGTCCCAACAGAAGTCAAGGAAATGCCTTGAGCCTCTTTGACTGATAGTTTAGAATATCAAATTGCTATGGGAAGGGGAAATTAGTTAATTATAGCCTGGTGAAAGATATTTACAATGATGTTTCTCACCTTCATCTACGTACCCAGTCATATCTTCTAACATTTTTTCCTTCTATTTTAATCAGGTGCATTTGAGCTAGAAACCTTACAACATGTTATTCTTTTGAAAGCATTAAACTATCTAACTCTACACTTATTTCATCCAAGAATCCAGATTAAACTATTGGATTCTTTTATTCTCTACCTAACTATGGAATCGTCATGGTTAAACTATATGACAATTCATTATTCTCTATCTACAACATTTGAAATTGAAAGGTGACAAGTCAAGCTTAGATTTTTCAACTCATCACAGATTATGGCATTTATTGACACTCTGCTATAATCAACTGCAAAAAGTAGTGGCACTTAGACTTGCATACTTTCATGTTTTATTCAACTTTTTTCTTTGGGGTATCTTATTTTTTTTATAAGTCCTTTGATTTTTCTTTTAGGACTTTTACCCTTTTTTTTATTTTTTCTATTTTTTGATTTTTTTTATTTTTATTTTTACAAAATATGGGAAAATAACTTGCAGAAAGCAAAGTTTGTATATATTTACAAGACTAACATCATTCAAGTCAAAATTATGAATCCTATATTTATAGGTCACTAACATCGGCTTCACTTGGGGATGGCATTTCCTGATGAGATGTCAAGAACTCTAAGATCAGTAGCCTTCAACTTTAACCTTGGTGATCTTGTAATTTCCTTCTGATTTCCACAACAATTCATACTTATGACATTTTGTACTACAAAGCTTAGGGCCTTCTCTTCAGGCTTCAACTTTGTAGATAAAATCTCCAATCTAATCTACACACTTGCAATGAATATTTAGAATGATAAAAATAAATGAATCTAATTGATGACTCACTCAGAAGAATAGTAGTGTTTCAGCATCCTACCATTCACTGGTCCTTCTTGTAGTTGAGTTTCATCTAAATTCTTGATGAAAAAAGAATTGCTACCTCTGTAACTATATATCACATATGGTCCTTGCTATAGGAAGTCAAACTTTCCATGTTTTCCTTTATCCTCTCTCCGTGAATCCCATTTCAAAACTTGATCTTCTATGAAAAAATCATCTTCTTTAATCCTTTTTTCAAAAATATTTTTAATTTTATCTTGTACAACTTGTGATCTTTCATAAACTTCTTCCCTTGTTTGTTGGAGATGTATAGTTTCATCAATTCTTTGTTGAATATCATTGGTTTCCACCTGTGATTCCTGAATGATCTTCATGACTGGAACACCCAAGGAAGAGGGGAAAACTGCATCCATTCCATAAACAATCTAATAAGGTGAAGTTCCAATGGACTTCTTTGTGGTAAGTCTATCAGCCCATAAGGCATAAACTAGCTTTTTGTTCCAGGTCTTTTTGTTTTCTCGAAGTAATTTTTTGATGATATGGATTAGGCTTTTGTTTGATGATTCAGCTAAACCATTACCTTGGGGGATAATATGCAGTGGAATGACCTAAGGTAATATGGTATTTATGACAGAAAGAAATCATTTTCTTGGATTTGAATGTAGCTGCATTGTCAGTGATAATCTTATGTGGGCATCCAAATCTTGACAAAATATTACTTTCTATAAATGAGATTATAATTGAATTAGTGGCTTGCCTAGTAGGAATGGCTTCTATCCACTTTGTAAAGTAATCTGTAGCAGTTAAAATCCATTTATGTTGGCCTGAGGATGAAGGGTGGATTTCACCAATGAAGTCTAACCCCCATAGTTGAAATGGCTTTTCAGTAGATATAGGCTTAAGAGGTAAGGGCATATTAGGGGAATTTTGAGGTCTAAAATGGGTCTCCTAAGGAAAATATACAATCAAAATTCACTTTATGAGAACCAATCACATTTTAGGGGATGACATCATCCCTAATGGTTGAGGTGGCATTGCTTGAGTTAAAGGTACTTACTTGTCACATTCTCAATGGTGGATAAAAACTCATGGTTAACTATGGTAGTTCTCTAAGTACTTTTAAATTCAAAGTAAAGTACTCACAATAAATGTCATTTCACACTTTTTTGAATAAAATAATATTATTTTCATTTCATATTTCTTGAAAGAAACAATGCATATCCCTATACATTTTTTATATTATATTATATTATATTATTTTTATATATTATATTAATTACATGTTATTATACAATTTAAATAATATAAATTTTAACTAATAACATATAATATAATTAAGAATTTATAAGTTTATATTTATATTTTATTTTAAGTTATTTAAGTACAAAGGACAAATGCATTAGTTGTTCAATGATAATGATTTTTTTCTTGAAAATCTCATTCTTATTTATAGTCACATCAATACAATTTTTTTACTATTTTATTTTGGTACAACTTTTCAATTGAATTTAACTATGGTTACATGGATTTTTGTGCAAAAAGTGAATTGCAAATTCATAAATATTATTTTATTGGTTTAGCTATTATTTTATTATTTCTTTAGGAGGCCTATTTTAGATCTCAAAATTACCCTAATGATAATTTCTCTTTCCCTTCAAAAATTTGGCATTTGTGACAAGAGGTAACAAATTTTTTGACATCAAAAAATAAAGTTGGCCAGTTGAAACCAGCTCTCAATATTTTGTCTGCTATACTCTTCTAGTAAAGGTGGCCTCCACAGTCACATGCATGAAATTCCTCAAGAATTTTTTCAGCCTCTGATTTTAATAAATAATTTAGTAAAATCCCACTATTTTCTTTCCAGTAAATTGTGTTGTTTAAGATACAAAACCTCATTTCTTTCTGTTTGATGAATCTTGCTTTGGTTTTAGTTAACCCAGGAGGAGCTTCTAAATGTGTTAGTACAAAGATAATATCAGAGTACCATGGTGAGTCTAGATAGGCCTCACTGATCAATGGAGTTGCCATCTCCTCCTGCTCATCTATTTGTGCAATGAAATTTATATCTAAAGAATTATAATTATATTCAGCCATCAATCTGGCTAAACCCTGTCCTTTAATGAGCTTTGTTGGTTTGATTTCCAGATCGTATTCAAGGATAGTGGCAATCCACTTTCCTCTCCTACTATCAGGTCCATCTTGTGTCAGAATGTCTTTGATTACAACATTGGGGACATATGTAATGATGTGGGAATGGAGTATGTAAACTCTGAAGTCCTTTATGGCTTTAAACAAGGCTAAAGCCTTCTTTTCCATTATATTGTATTTTAGAGGTGCATCTCTAAGGGCTTTACTAAAAAAGACAATTGGCTGTTCAAAACCTTGATTGTTTTTCTGTAGAAGAACTGCAGCTATGGTGTGTTCAGATGCAAATGAAAATATTATGAAGTATTTTGTATAATCTGGGTTGATGAGGACTGGTGCTTTTGTCAAGGCCTATTTTATGGATTCGAAAGATCGTTTGGCCTTTACCGTCCACTTTATTGCAAAGTCCTTTTTAAGCATATTGTTGATTTCTTTTGTGATTTCGGCCAGATTAGAGATAAATCTTCTTAAAAAATTGATTTTACCCAAGAATTCTTGAAGTTATTTTATGTTTCTTGGTGGTTGAATGTTCAAAATAGCTTCAATTCTTGCAGGGTCTATTCTAATGCCTTCCTTGGAGATTATGTGACCTAACAGTTTTTCTTCTTCTAGTCTGAAAAGAGTCTTTTTAGGGTTAAGGGATATACCATATTTTCTACACTTGATAAAGACTTGTCTTAGGTGATCTAAGTTGGGGAAAAATACCGAAAGGCAGAATCAGTATTTACAGCATATTCAAAACTTTTTACTTTTCTTTACTTCAAAACCCATACGCTACTTTCCTGAAGAAGACTCGCGTATATACGCGGATACCCTTTATCAAACTCGCGTATACACAGAGAACCAATTATGTCATTAATTCTTCACTTAAATCATTCCATCATTTATTCATCAGATATTCAATAAACAGTAAACATGTGCAGTAAGAACAGAATAAACCATCACACAAAGCATCACACATGAACACCAGGATTTTTAGGTGGAAACCCAAGTCGGGAGAAAACCACCGCTGCAGTTGCTCAGCCTTCAATATTTCATTATAGAGAAAACATCTTACAACATATGTGCTGGCGCAGACTTGACCAGCACGCAGGCACCCACCTGCGCTCGTTTACCAGCCTCTCCTGGAAGGGAGCTCCAACCCCCTGACTCGTTTACCAGCCTCTCCTGGAAGGGAGCTACGACCCCCCGATCTCGTTTACCAGCCTCACCCGGAAGGGAGCTACAACCCCCTGACTGAAGGCTACAACCCTCAGCACCACCTTGGACCACGTTTCATCAATTTTCACACTGGATCCAACAACTTCAATAGAACAATACTTGTAGGCCACATTTCATCATATTTTCAGACTGGACCCTCTTCATACATTTAAACTCAATCATACAACCAAACTGATGCAGACAACTCAGAACAGTAGAATACAGATAGCAGCAATACAGCAGAATAGATCAGTCATTTCTTACCACAGACTTCAGCAAACCCTAGTTTGCATACGCGCTTTCACTTCACTGATGTCGCGTATATACACGCTTCCATTCACACAAACCAGCGTATACTTCTGTACATATTATAGAACCAATTTAATTGTGCATACGCGCTTTTCTTTCAGCGAAGCCGCGTATATACGCGCTTCCCCTTCGGCGAACTAGCGTATGGTTCTTCAAAGATTTTAGGTCATTGCATTTCTTCAGAACAGATACTTCACACAGATTTAACCCTTCACCTCAGACAGATGTTCGCCTCTTCTTGGATCTAATCATTCCATAAACAGATCTAGCAAATACAAGCACATTTCAGATCTAGATCCCCTTCTTCATCATTGGTGCATCATACACTCAGATTTATCATTCAAGTGTAACCCTTTCCATTCAGATCTACTTCAGAGAGAAGTATTCATTCAAGCTCAGACATCTTGCACCCACTCATGATTTGCATAATGAATTTCATCTCTTTATATAGGTTTATCCTTTTTCAATACCATGAGCCCCTTTTTCAATACCATGAGCCAAAACAACATTACTTCCGATGGTATTCCTGGACGGGGTCAATTAGGCAGATCATTACCCAATACAATGGGTCAATACCATGGTGGTTGCCCCTAGTTTTGCACTTTTAGAGCGCTTTAGCCCATACATGACTTGGAACGTTCTTTTCCGCGTGCATACGCGACTTCCCTTAGACAGATCCGCGTATGATTTGAGACATACTCTTTTACCATAGATTTAGCACAATCTGAGTTCCTTTCTTCACTGCCTTCTGTACTCACTGTAGATACATCAGATTTAATTCATTAAAAACATATTCTATCAAGCACAACTTCATCAAGTAAGTTGTCATCATCTTCATCAATGTGGGTTTCCATCAACGACAACACTCTGCATCATATTGCCAACAATCTCCCCCTTTGGACTTGATGGCGACGACAATGGTGTTTGGTTACCACAACAGATAGGTACATTAAGAATACCATGACACCATGTCACTCTCTCCATTTTTGACACCATTCAAACACCATGTCACTCTCCCCCTTTGACATCAAGAGCAAAGGGTCGACCAAAACCAACATACTCTCCCCCTGAGTTCATGCTGAATTTTCAAGCATATTTTTCAATGAAGTACATGACTCTATGAACTTCCTATCACCAATGACTCATACTTACATCAAAGATCCATCCAGGTGGATTTACATATGAGACTCAACTACCCAACCAAGTGGGTTTACAAAAAAATGACTCAGCTACCCAACCAAGTGGGTTTACAAATTCGACAAGTCCTTACAAGACTGAATATTACAATCTTACATCATGGGTCTTAACAAGACCTTTTCATCAAATTACAAATGTGACTTTTCATAACCAACACCAGAAAGTCCTCAAGAAGGAGAACATATCATAATGCCAACAATGCATTATACTCAGCAACGCTAATGCTCCCCCTGAATTTGTGCATCCAAGCATCCTCTTCATATGACTAAGGCTCCCCCTTAGTTTGTGCATCCTGAACACTTTCACCAACAAATCATCAAGGCATCTTCATCAAAACATTAGAAACAGAATTATGAGAGCAGGAACACCACCAGAGATACCAAACAGTATCAGATATACCAAGCAGTACTGCAGATGTGCTAAAGAAAGATGACTCCAATCAGAAAAATGTCAGCAATCATACATACGCGGTTTTCTGTGCATGAACTCGCGTATATACGCGAATGTGTTTCAGGAAACCCGCGTATCCAATGCCATCTTCTAAATTTATGCAGACTTGTTCTTTTGACTGGTAGAGAACACTCCCAGCTTCTGTCTTAGATACTCGAACGCTTCCCTGGGCAGAGGTTTGGTAAATATATCAGCAACTTGTTCTTTGGAGGGAACATACTCCAACTTCACTTTTTTCTCAAGCACTTGTTCACGTAAGAAGTGATACTTGATGGGAATGTGCTTGGTCTTCGAATGCATAACAGGATTCTTTGAAATACTGATGGCACTTGTATTGTCACACTTAATGGGGACAAGAGATGTACATTTGATTTGAAAATCTTGTAAGGTTTGCATCATCCAAAGGAGTTGAGTGCAACAAGATGCGGCAGCCACATATTCTGCTTCTGCTGTAGATAAGGCAATAGAATTTTGCTTCTTTCTGAACCAAGATACTAACCGGGGTCCCATATAGAATGCACCACCACTAGTGCTTTTCCGATCATCAACACTTCCAGCCCAATCTGCATCAGTGTAGGCATGAAGAGTAAGATCAGCATTCTTTGGATACCATAGACCAAAGTCTTGAGTTCCTTGTAGATATTTGAAAATTATTTTAACAGCCTGAAGGTGAGACTCTTTTGGATTAGCTTGGAATCGTCCAACAATCCCAACTGCATGCATAATGTCTGGTCTAGTCCCAGTGAGATAAAGTAGACTTCCTATCATTGACCTGTATTCTGGTTGATTCACCGTGGGAGAATCATCATGAGAACTGAGATTGCATCCGGTTATCATTGGTGTACTTACAGGTTTGCATTCTTCCATGCCATACTTCTTCAGAATTTGCTTAAGATATTTTGCTTGTGATAGGAATATACCAGCTACAGTTTGATGCACTTGTAAGCCAAGAAAAAATGTTAGTTCTCCAAGTAAGGACATTTCAAATTCTTGCTGCATGATAGAAGCAAATTTTTGACTCAAAGATTCTTCATTACTCCCAAAAATGATATCATCAACATATACAACCACAATCAATAGTTTATCATTTTCAACTTTTGTGTATAAGTTGCTATCAGCAGACCCCTTTGAAAATCCTTGTTGATGAAGATATTTGTCAAGACGATAGTACCAAGCCCTTGAGCTTGTTTGAGACCATATAGAGCCTTTTTAAGTCTACAAACAAGATTTGCATCATTTCCCAAAATGAATCCTTCCGGTTGTTCTATATATACTTCTTCTTCTAGATCACCATTAAGAAAAGCAGATTTAACATCCATTTGATAAACTTTGATTTGTTGATAACTTGAAAAAGCAAGGAACATTCTTATGGCTTCAAGTCTAGCTTACGTATAAAGCCTTTTCCAAAGTCGATACTACCATGAGTACCTTTGGTGCATCAATTCATAGTTTTGTTTTCATAACATCCCCATTCTCATTTGGCTTGTTCTTTGAAGATCGACTTAGTTCAATGATACTTTTATCATGTGGTCCTGTACCAACTCATGCTGTCTTTTTCAATTTGATCAAGTTCTTCATTCATGGCTTGCTTCCAACATTCATCTTTGCTAGCTTGATTGACATTGTGTGGTTCAATTGTGGTTCAATTGTGGATAGAAGTGCCAAATGATTAGAAGATCCCACAAGAGTTCTCCTTGTTCGTACACCTGATTCCTTGTCACCCAAAATTTGAGATTCAGGATGATTCTTTTGCACATATCTTGATGGAGCTTTTTCAGATAGATCATCTTCAGGTTCTTCATTGGATCTATTGTCTATATCATTTGATGTAGAAGGACATAGGTCACCATCATCTTCTTTTGTTGTTTGTTTTTCTTCTTTAGGAGCTGCAGGAGACTCATCAATAACAACATCAATACATTCAACAATCTTTCGAAGCCTTTTATTGTAACATTTGTATGCTTTGCTTGAGGATGAGTAACCAAGAAATATCCCTTCATCTGATCTAGGTTCAAATTTGCCAAGCTTTTCATCATTATTTTTGATAAAGCATTTACTCCCAAAAACTCTAAAATGCTTCACAGAGGGAGAATTACCATACCAGAGTTCATATGGAGTTTTGTCACTATTTACCCGAACATGAGCCTTGTTGAGAATGTTAGCTGTTGTATGTGCTGCTTCACCCCAGAACATGTCAGGAGTTCCAGAATCATCGAGCATAGCTCTAGCCATTTGTTTAATTGTTCTATTCATTCTTTCTGCTACGCCATTTTGTTGTGGAGTACCTGCTACAGAGAATTGTCTTTTTATGCCATGTTGTTCACAAAATTCAGAGAATTCATTTGATGTATATTATCCTCCTCGATCAGATCTAAGACACTTGATTTTTAGATCTAATTCATTTTCAACTAAAGCTTTGAAGATCTGAAAATTTTCAAATGCTTCATCTTTGTGTTTAATGAGCCCGATCCAACACATTCTAGAGTAATCATCAATAAATAAGATATAGTATTCTTCTCCACGTGGTGACTTCTTCCTCATAGGTCCACATATGTCAGTATGAATGAGTTCAAGAGGCTTACTTGATGATCCTTCTTTGGCATTAAAACGTACTCTGGTCTGCTTACCGAATTGACAAGATTTGCATATGATGTTTTCTGGTAGATTAATATTGGGAAGACCACAAACAGCTTGAAGTCTGCTTGCTTTGTTGATTTGAGAGAAGCTCAGATGCCCCAGCCTTCTATGCCATAGCCAATTTTCTGAAGACTTGCTCAAGTAACATTGATCTATACCATTTAGTACATACAGGTTGCTAGGATTTCTTTTTCCTTTTATAATGATTTTACCTGTATCAAGATCACGAACCACACATTCCTTTGAACTAAAGACCACTTATGTTCCTTGATCACACATTTGACTTACACTTAATAGGTTATGCCTTAATCCATCCACATACATGACATCATTAGCCTTCACCTTTTCTTTTAGAAATACTGACCCTTTTCCTTTAATTATAGCAGGAGTATCATTTCCAAATGTAACTTTCTTTTCCTTTTCTAGAGCATTATATGTAAGAAGTTTGCTTTTGTCACTTGTCATGTGTCTTGAGCACCCACTATCAATGTACCATTGATTTTCTTCACCTTCTGCAAATAATGCTATCCCACAATTTTCAACCTGTATTTCTTTCTTTTTCCATACTTTAGAGCTTGAGGGAACATGTTCTTTTGGCTGGACCTTGCTCCCGCATTCAGATTCTTCATGACCAAAGTTATTGCAATAAGTACATTCAACTTCGTTTTGAAGAGGAGAAAAGTTGTTATAGGTGTTCTTCTTTGGTTCAATATTCATCTTCTTTTTTCTTGCTTCTCTTGTCATGATGGTTTTATATGCAACACATTGAACAGCTTTATGACCAAAATTGTGACATGAGAAACATTGTCCATTGAAGTAGAAATTCCGGCGACCATGAAATCTTCTATTTGAATTTACCTGTTGGTTTTTGCTTCTTTGAGGGATCTCCCTGTTAGTGATCCTTGATTTGATATGATCATGCTTTACCTGTAAAGAACCTTTGTTCCCTTGCTGAGTGGCTGAGTGAAGAGAACCAGTTGTGACTGCTTTCAGATAATTTGGTGCTGAAGTCTGGGAAGATTCCCCAGTATATCCAAGACCTGTTTTTATAAGAGGAGACCATTGTGTCTTGATAATCTCATCTAAGGTTTCTGAACCTTTAGCAAATCTAAGATTGAGAGTCTTCACCTTCTCATTATCTTTCCTTAGACTTACTATTTCACACTCCAATTCCTCAATGCGTTTTTCTTTGGCTTCAAGCTGACTTTCAAGAGTCTCTATGATTATGCTCTTTTCTTCTAGGCTTACCTTGAGTTGATTGTTTTCTTCAAGAAAATCATTGTCCTCTAGAGCATCCACAAAAGTATCATTTTCTTCTCTTTGTTCAAAGGCCATGAGAAGTCTAAAGTCTTCTTCACATTCTTCCTCACTATTAGATGATCCATCACTGTCTTCATTAGTATAATAACTTTTTCTTGTGCTAGATCGATTCTTATTCCTTCTTGCTACTTCTTTTCCTTTATCCGAGGATTCTTTATAAGGACACTTTGCAGCATAATGACCAACTCTTCCACAATTGAAACATTTGAAAGGAAGCTTACCTTTGAACTTTCTGGTACCTAGTTGAAGTCTTCTCACAAAATTTGCTTCTTCTTCTTCTTCAGATATATAGCTGGATTCTTTAACAACTTCCTTTTCTTTTCCTTTTGCTGATGCCTTAAAAGCAGCTTCTTTGATTTGAGAAGGGCCTCCTTGCCTCATTTCAAAAGCAGTCAGAATACCATGTAATTGAACAATAGTAAGAGTTTGCAGATCTTGCCTTTCTTCAATAGCTGAAACTTTAGAATCAAATTTTGAAGTCAAGGATCTTAAGACTTTTTCCACCAGAGTAGTATCAGTTATGGTTTCACCCAAATTTCTCATTCGATTTACAACATCATCTAGACGAAGGAAGAAACTGGCAACACTTTCATCACTATGCATCTTCAAATTTTCATATTCAATTCTAAGAGTTTGGAGTTTTGCATTTTTACCTTTGTATCTCCTTCATAGCTTAGAATGATTTTGTCCCATATTTCTTTTGTTGAATGTAGCTGCATCACTTTAGCAAATTCTGATTCATACATGCTTCCTAACAAGACATTTACTGCTTTGGCATTGGTTTCATACTTCTTCCTTTCAGATGCATCAGTGGGAATACTTGCCGGGTATTGATAGCCTTCTTCCACGATTGCCCATACATCTGCACCAAGACTTTGCAGATATGCTTTTGTTCGAACCTTCCAGAATATCATATTTCTTCCATTGAATAGAGGTGGCTTTATAGACATCACTCCTTCTTGACTTCCCATTGCGACGGATCTTCTTCAAGCGATCAAGCTTCTGCAGAAGAACCTGCTCTGATACCAATTGTTGGGAAAAATACTGAGAGGGGGGGGGTGAATCAGTATTTACTGTATATTCAAAAAATTTATTTTTTCTTGCTTCTAAAACCCATACGCTACTTTCCTGAAACAGACTCGCGTATATACGCGGATACCCTTTATGAAACTCGCGTATACACAGATATCTAATTATGTCATTAGTTCTTCACTTAAACCATTCCATCATTCATTCATCAGATGTTTAATAAACAGTAAACATGTGCAGTAAGAACAGAGTAAACCATCACTCAAAGCATCACACATGAACACCAAGATTTTTAGGTGGAAACCCAAGACGGGAGAAAACCACCGCTGCAGTTGCTCAGCCTTCAATATTTTATTATAGAGAAAACATCTTACAACATATAAAGGCATCACATTACGCAAGCACCCACCAAGCACAGCCTTCTCCCCGGGCGCGATTAATGGACTCTCCGATCTCGTTTACCAACCTCTCCGGAAGGGAGCTATAACTCCCCGACCGAAGGCTACAACCTTCAGGTAGCACCACCTTTGACCACGTTTCCATCACTAATCGATCCAACAACTTCAATAAACACCACTTGCAAGTTGCCATTTCATCATATTTTCAGACTGACCCTTCCATACTTTTAAGCACAAACGTATACTTATCAACCCAGACGAGAAACACAGCTATAATGTGACGTAATGATAATTTCTATTTCAAAGAAACTTATAGTTCGTGTATACGTGCTTTCCTTTACCGATATCTAACCTATACGTTTTCATCCACAAAGTCCGTATACCACAGTGTATATTTTATTGCGCATACGTGCTTTCTCTTCGCTGAAGCTGCGTATATACACGCTTCCTCCGCGGCGAAGTAGCGTATAGATCTTCAATCATTACAGAGCAACATACTTCATCAGATCAGATATTCAGTTCAGATCCACCCTTTTGCTTCAGACAGATGTTCACCTAGATGCTCGCCTCATCACAGATCTAAGCCTTCCATAATCAGATCTAGCAAATACAAGAGCAATTCAGATCTAGATCCTCTTCTTCATCATTGGTGCATCATACATTCATATTTATCATTCAAGTGTAACCCTTTCCATTCAGATATACTTTAGAGAGAAGTATTCATTCAAGCTCAGACATCTTGCACCCACGCTCATTCTATGCACAATGAATTTCTTCTCTTTATATAGGTTTTCCCTTTTTTCAATACCATGAGCCCCAAAACAATACCATGAGCCCAAAACCACATTATTTCCGATGGTATTCCTGGGCGGGGTCATTTAGGCGGATCATTACCCAATACAATGGGTCAATACCATGGTGGTTACCCCTGGTTTTGCACTTTTTGAGCGCTTTTGCCCATACGCGACTTGGAACGTTTCTTTCCGCGTGCATACGCGACTTCCCCTAGTCCAATCCGCGTATGCCTAGAGACATACTCTTTTTCATCATAGAACTATCACATGCTGAATTCCTTTCTTCATTGCCTTCTGTACACACTGTAGATACATCAGATTTAGTTCATCAAACCATATTCTATCAAGCACAACTTCATCAAGTAAGTTGCCATTATCTTCATCAAGTGGGTTGTCTTTCAAAGACAACACTCAGCATCATATTGTCAACAAACATCATATCACATTAGATTTACATCATTTACCAAGTCCATCAAGTCAAGAATAACTTCATCAGGTGATTCGCCATCAAGGACAACATATGTCAACAGTCGCATGTCTTCATCTTCATTCAGTGGGTTGCCATCAAGGACAACACTCTTCATCATATTTCCAACAATAGATAGATGAGGGTTGGTTAGGGCATAAAAGGATAGGACACTTGAGCTTTGATAATTACGCAAAAATTAACAGAAAACAAGAAATGAGAAATATGCGCAAAATATGGAAACCAAAAAGAACCATTTGTGAATCTTTCCAACATGAACATACATGAATGAGCTTCAAGTCAAAGGAGTGCTTGAAATCAAGGCCACTAGAGATTTTTTACACATATCTATGTGGACCAACAAGAACACTAAACCTGCAAGGTGAAAGCTATTGTTGACGGTGCTGGAAACCACTAACATATAGGTTGTCTCCCTGCTATAAAGTCCCAGTCAAACCTCACATAATTTTGTGTAGGAGACCCGTTTAGAATATGGCTTGGTTGAAATTATCTTCAATGTTTGCCTTGGTTGCAATAGTTAGCAAAAGAGAGCAACAAACATGAACTTTCGAATAAAAAAGTAAGCCTTGTGAAATGTTCAATTGCAATCTGTATCAAAGTTATTTCATCGGGGAGGAAGAGAAAGTGAGTCTTTAGAAGAAAAGTAGTAGCACTATCCTAATAAACACACACACACACACACACAAACATATATATATATATATATATATATATATATATGAAGGAATCATTAACTATATAGAATTTTTTTTCGCATAGACATAACGATCATTAAAGAAAATGCAACACACATTCAACAAGATCAGCACCAAAGCCAATGAAGTAGTTCAATTTCTTTAGTATATGAGAACATAAACACGTAATGAAAAAATTTAAAGAATAGTCTTACAACGTCCACGATATATGCATGAATGTGTTTTGGTTCAAAGAGCTTCTGTTATTAAGAAAAACTTCTAAGCTCCAATAGTGGAGCATTAAGCCACTACTTGCTCCCCAAAAGAACAAATCTTATCCCTAATCCATAGTTTGAGAAGCCAAGGTGAAAAATATCTTGCTGAATAATGAGGCTTATTTTATGACAAGTGGGATGACCTTTCGTATCCCCATGACTCATGAACTACCCTCATGAACCTTGGGATTTTAATATGGCCTTTGAAATTCTACAAGACTTTTGGACTTTTCCTAGTGAATATTTTGTCCATATGTGGCTCTTGGACTTCCACATATTTAAATTTACATTATTTTCCAAAAATACATCATCATGTGATGACAATAAGACAAGTCATTGACATTGATGACTTGTAACATGAAGTTCTTTGAGAAGTGACGACACTGGCACTATGTCTTCAATACTTGTAACATATCTTGCATTGTAATTTCCTTCAACCCTCCAAATGGTCTAGAGATATTATGGAGTCTTCATGGGTCACTTTTATCATCACAATTCAACATCCTTCAACTATCGAAACATGGTTTCTTTGTGTCTTTGTCTTCAAAATTCCTCCTTCAATAGATTTTCTTGACAGATCTCCTCAAACAATTTTGAAATATATATTGAGAACACCTACAGTTAAGGATCACTCATGGGAAGAAAACAATAACTAGAAAATATCCTACTTTACTATGATTCATGCAATGTGTCAGGTGAAACAATTGTTCCTTTAATTGTAGCAACATATCCACTCTTACATTTAATTATCGATCCAGGTAAGCTTAATTTTTACAAGACTGACACGCAAAGTCTATGTTAAGGAAAATTATGAATATTTTAAATAATCTCAACCAAAATTCATTGCACGCTCACTTTAAAAAATCATCAAAGTTATTACACACTCCACACAAATTCAATGCGAGGAAATGTTGCAGAATAAACTACTTTATCACTCAATCACTCTTAGAGCACTCCTAAAAACCATCGCTCATTCAATCCGCACACATAAAAGAAATTGAAATCCAAACTGCAAGATAAAAGAAAATAATTCACTTCCACACTAAGATGAGGGACCGGTCCACGACTTAAGTTATCACACCATCCAAAGCTTACTGCAATCAATTAAATTACAAACAAAAATAACTGTAATGACAACAATAACAAAAATCACATAACTGAGAATATTTTATGCAATTAAGTATTATAATCTTACTAATCATTGATCCCTACTAAGAAGGAGGTCCCTTCCTCCTTAGCAGGGGCTAGTGCACTAAAAAGCATATGGGATACTTAGAGGAAATTATTGAACCACAAAGTTGATATTTTGCATTAATAAAAGTATCATGATTACAATTTTTTTGTGTTTCCCCCTTCCAAACCTATTCTCTAATTCTTCACTCTATATCTCTCATAGGGAAAACAATCTTCTCTTTTATATATCTTAATTACAATGAGAATATCATCATGGGAATATTTCAATTCCCATGTGAAATTGAAATAAAAAGATATCTTAATAATTACACAACGATTTCCATGGAAGGGGTGAAATTATAACAATTTCATTTAATTACAAATAAAGTTAAAATGATCTCAACCAAATGATATGTGTCCAAAAATATCTTTGAATGATGAGTTGTTTCTTTAGACTTTGACACACTCTTAGATCTAGTCTAATTAGGAAAGGAAACACGTGCTTAGGAAAATTTTTCATGTGACAAGAATAACTCACAGAGCCTTTAATCCAAATCGGTAAAGGAATTTGAAATGTAATCATGTAACAACAAGCTTCGATAGACCATTCAAACCTAAACCAACACATATATTATTTTTATAATAAAAGGTATCCTGAGACAGTAGTTATAATGTCAAATTATAAGTAGAATTTAAATAATAAAGCGAAAAGTGGAAAATAACATACTTAAGTAAATGAGGGTTGTTACAATAATAAGATATGGTATTGTTGGTAAAAAATTCATACAATAAATAGGAAAATAAGTAGGAAAAATATGACAATTATGTGACCCAACATCTCCCCCTAGCTTAATATTCTGCATGTCCTCATGTAGACTTATTTCACCGATCCATGGTATGTTGAGAGTGAAGTTATGTAAGGTTGTAAGTTCCTTCCATGTCTTCGCCTCTTTCTCTGTATCCTTGAGAAATGAAAAAATCTTCCTCCCAAAGCTTATCAGTAATACGATATGGATGTTGATAGTAATAAGTGGGAATCCAAACAAGAGGAAACTTGAATCTAAATCATATCCAACCTGGACCACTCCTCTTAATACAATACACATAATGATGAACTATGGAGAGTGCGTGCTCAAAATTTTGATAGTAGTAGATGTCCTCCTCCAATTCTTGTTAGAAAATATCCCATCTCAAATTGCTTACTTCCAAGTCACCGACTCTCATCCCTTGTATATTTCTCTAGCCTCTCCATAGAAATTATTCTCGATGATCCATCAACAATGTCTTAATGGATGGAAACTGCTATATTTTATTGTATTTATTTGCAACAATTTCAATTGAACCAACTTCTCCTCTATTACACGGTTCTACCCATCCCTCATTAGTTGTTACAGTATCATAGGAAACTTTCCAACCTATTTGTTTTGCATAAAAGAAACAAAAGCCCTAATTTGTATATGTCCCACATAGGGTGTCAAATTAAATGATTGATCTCCAAAACAAGTGAGATAATTCAGGTACATCTTGCACAAAAATGTTGTTATGAGAAATTAGCGCTTTGGAAGGTTTCCAAGAAGTCTTGTATCTACCTTATTTTGTATGGCTACTTTTCACTAAGGGTTGTTGATTGGAAGAGGTAATGTTTCCTCTTTCAAATATAAATGGTAAGAAGGAGAAGGAAGCCTACCACACAATAAAAAATTAATGATCTCGTAGATGATCTCCTTTTCTTAATGTAACATTTGAACTTCTCCTTGCAACTTCTTCACCTAATTTATTTCTTGATTCCATTCCCTCTAATTTCTTACAAAAATTCAAATCTTAATTTCTCAACCCACTCCCTCTTAAGCTTATTGACCATTTCATCGTGTTTCTTTAGGAAGATGATTTCATATTTGGGAAAGACTGCTAATTTCTTTCACTGCTCTGTTACCCTTATTAAATATTCAGATTTAAAGTAAGTTGTTTTAGATGTTGTTTAAAAATCCTCTTTTTAAATCCATTGCTCCTCCTGTTGTTCTATCTCAAGTGATTTTTCTTGTGTAAAAACATCATCGTCGATAGGTTCTTGTGGAACAAAAATATTTTTATTTCCAGTTTGCTCTGTTTCAGTGGTTGGTTCTTGTGTAATAGTAACATTGTAAACAAGTTCTCATGGATATGTAAATTGTTTTTCTTCTTCCTGCTCTGCTTCGATTGTTGGTTCTTGTGTAACAACAAATTCATCAAAAATTTCTTGTGGAATAACAAGTCAAAATTCTTCGTCCTATTCCACAACTTGCACTCCTACTAAAACAATAATGGTTTCCATGATTCTGAATTCATTAAGAATTTGTTAGCAGCCCTTACAAAATTACTCTGTGAAAGTAGATGATATGATTTATGCATCTTTTTCCAACATATATAATCTAATTTCCTTCTTGAAATGGAGTTTTTATTTAACCAAGGCAATTTGTTTCTTTAAATCCTCATTTTCCTTTCTCATGTTTTCCATTTGAAAATGCGGGAAAATTTCTATATTACCTGGTAAAGTAACAACCTCTTATTCTTTTGTTACTGGTTCTCTTGATGGTTCTTCTTTCTCCTATTGTTTATTTGGTTCTTCTTCAGGTACTGGTGAGACAACCAGGCTTTTAGATGTAGAGGGGCCTCCTTCTGTATACTTCTCCTGCTTTTCTTTGTTTCATTGTTCCTAAAACTCATAAGGTTCAGATAATTAGCACATTCCTCCTTAGTTGTATTAATAGGTGTTTCAGATGTCTGAGTATCTTCTTGTGTAACAACTACTTGAACCCTTTTCTTGGGGGTTATCCCACCAATTTGCCTTCTTAATTTCCTTTTTATGATACTCCCACAATCCCTTAAGCAGTAATGGTTTTTAAGCTTCTAGGGTTATCCCTTGAGCGGTATTTACTTCCTCGGTTCCCATTTCAGCCACAATTGTCATTCTGACATTTTATTCCTCTTACACTTCCTCTTCAATTGAGCATCCACCTTGATTTAACTCTGATTACTTGAAATACACCACCGTGAGTTCTTCTATCTGTGCCCTTTTCCCTCATGAGTATGAACTAAGAGTCATTCTAATGGAACTCCACCTTTTAGGGTTTCGACGACCGGTCCTATTAGGTGTATCAACCTTGCTCCACTTAGAGGTTGCGATTGTCTTTCTCCTGGAATATGTAGCAGTTTCAGCAACAATTGTTGCTTCAACATTGGGTGCTTCTTCAACACTTTCTTCATGCTCCTCACTCGCGCTAGCATGGGGTCTTGTTATCAAACCATGCTAGGAGTTTCCCTGTTTTTGTAGAAAATGCATTATAGTCAATTTAATGAGTGCATGGTTGGTGAGGAAATTTTTTGGATGTTTCTCCCCTTTCATAGCCTCTGTCATGTGTTGTAATTACTTCAACAAATAGTGTGGTATATTAATCAACCACCCCGTTCTTAGGTGTGCTAGCAATTGGAAGTGATAATTGAAGACAATCCCAAAATGAACCTTGTGGGTAATGAATTTTTGGATGAAGATGGCTATATCATGCCAAGGGTGAGGAATAAATGTTCTATCAATGCCCTTACCATTAGGTCTCAACTATTCTCCTTCTTGTAAAAATATGGCCTTGGATGATGGATTAACCACTTTTCTTGAGAACCATCGTTCTCCAGTCCTAGGCAACCCTATCACTTTTGTAATAATTTCTTCTGTAACAGTAATCCTGAAGCCTCTGACTGCGGAATTTTGTTCAATTAAGGCTTGGGAAAATTCCAAAGTGATCAATTCACTAAAACCCTATATTTTTTCAATATATCTCAGCCATCCACATTTAAAAAAATTTATAATGCTTTTGGATGTTGTAACAGGAAATTAACGAAGTCAGGGTCAAATCTGAACGTTGCTCCACCCATAGTTGCTCACAACCACACTACTCAACACTGCTAGGAACTTGTTATAGAGATGCTTCAGTGCACACAAATGATTTGCGTAGGGGAGAATGTCAAGGTGTCAAAATTATCAGCAATTACTCCTCCTTATTACCAAATTGGGGCTTTTAATTCAAAATGACTTTATGCATGATTACAGTAATATCTAGGTGTAACAGCTAGAATAATAAAGGAAAACATAATAATGATAAAGGAATATTAGTACTAACAATGGTGGTTACATTTATTTAATTAAGTAATGATGTTAGGACAGTATAATCATGCAATATTATGGCAGGGTGAGGTGTATATTGATTAGAAAAATAAAATTGAGTGGAATCATCGCAATTATTCAATAGTGCCCCAAAGGGGATTTCACCATTAAATATTTTATATTTTTTCTTATATATATATATATATATATATATATATATACGATTTTTTTCTTATATATATAATTTTTTTATTTTATTTAAAAAAAAATAAGTAATTGGCAGCACAAGAGGATCCTCCTCTGCCCCAATAACTTCAAGGTCTAGATTTTTAGCTAAGACAACTGTGTTAGTGTGTTTGGTGTACGTATGTATGAAATCACACCAACTTAAGGGGTGTGGTTTTCCCTCTTAAGTTATTGGTCAGAGGCAGAAAATATATGGAGTCAAGCAAGTTAGTGGAACATGCTCAAACATAAACATACTAGATAAAGAAATAGCATGCATATTCAAACATAAAATTAAACTAAAACTAAAAAAAAATAAAACAAAAGCTCTAAATAGATTCAAACAACTTCAATAATCCAAACGGTGGCTCTTACGTCACCTCTTATTGAGTGCTAGTAGGAATGAGGATGAAACTTTAACCCACTTGCCAAGGGGCCCTTAGAACTAGGAGTTCTAAGTCCCGATGCAAGGATGTATTTACTTCTGAGCTACCTTGGCATAGATTATCTCTCTCTTTACTATGGTGAACTGGAGTTGTTGGATGGCCAACAACTGAGTCCCCTCTATCTCTGCTCTGGATCACACACTGCTAGTATTGTTTGGGGAAATTATAGCCAACATAAGAATGTGCTCTCCTATTTTTCATCTCTTGGTGGCCTTTTATAGGAGAATTCAAATCCTCCTTCCCTCTCTTGGTACATTGTGGATAGTGACCCAAGAGAGGAGGGCGATTCCATTGTGTGCCACATTTATTCCATTGTGTGCTTCCTTGATGTCCTAAAAAGGCTTGGAAAGTTGTCCTTAAGCAGCTTCAAGTGTGGAATCAATGTCCTGGAGTGTGCCTTGTGGTCCCAAAAAGTGAATTCCACCACTCCTAGGATTGCACGCATTTTTTACCAAAAGGCGCACAAAGGCGTGTTTATCGAAGACTTTTGTGCGCAAAGGCACATTTGACTAGTCTTTCTTGTACGCAATTTTATTTTTCCTCAGACCTTAGATATTTTTAAATACTTTTAGATTCTCTAATGTCTCTCAGCCCTCTAAATCCTTCTGCCTAGAAATAAAAAATGTCACTTTTGCTTGTACGATTTACCAGTGATAACAGTTTCCCCCTAATGCGTGAGGTCTAGGAAGAATTGTATAGCCGAAATAAATTATAGTTTCTTTTCTGCATACTGTGTGTAGAGAGAGAGAGACCCGCGTGTAGCTCAGAATTGGAGACATCCTTCACTGGGTCAAAGAGCGACCATGTATTGTGGGATCTCTACAAGAAATGGTATAATACAAGATGTACAAATTTTCTATGAGGCAGGCAAGTCCCATGCTCATGATGCTTTGGCTATTTAAACAAATCTATTTGACAGATACAGATTATGTCTGTGTCACTAATATTGTATTGATATGTTGGTTGATGACGGCGACTGCTAAAGCCCTTAGGGGCGTTTTTTCTTTGACAATAGGTGGAAAGTAGTACCCATATGTGTATAATTGGTATGGCATATAAATGCACATGGTACACATAGGCGCTAGATGGGTCCTTCCCATGTAAGCGTTGCTTAAAGAGACACTTATAAAGGCATGGGTCTTTGACGAATTTGATCAAAGTGCAATGGTTGTAAGGTATGATACCATCCTGACATGAAAGCTTGTGTTGCAGTCGAATGTCAGGAGGATCAATGAAATTTGTGGGCAATGATGCTCCTAGAGTACCACCCAAGGATGTCCCTTTTATGCATATGGGTGATCCAAGGTACCGCTTCCTTTTTGGAAAAGAGGTGTTGATGTCGACAAAAAGGAAGCCTCAACCGAACAAACGGGTCACTAATACGGAGGATCAGGATCCTGGATGTGATGGGTTTTACATAGGCATGATGGTGAGGGGTGACTGAAAATTGATGATGGGGATTCAGTGGCCCAAGGTTGGAGTATAAAAAGTAGCTTGGTGGCAGTCATAACTTATTTTTGATGGGGAAAGCCCTAGAGTTGGTAGGACTTCCAGGGTGGGTATAAACTGGTTATGAATGTCAAGGTGGCTTTTTGGTGTGAGTGTGATAATCTGACCAAGGGTGACGAGGGACTTATGCCATGCGAGAAAAAATGAATGGGTGGGTGGGGGACATAGTGCACCTTTTGCGGTCTTTATACACTTACCAAAAGAATAAAATAATGGGGTTTGGTTTGTACAAAACACAGAGATGGGTGCCCCAGAACGTGAAAGTGTTCGCTCAGTGATGATGTGAGGAAGGTGTTTTGCTAAGCGTGGGGGGGCCATTGGTTGGTCTCATGCATGAGGTTGATGAAGTGGACGAAAAATTATTGCAGATGGGTTATGCTAATGGAGGTATGGTGGGCCAAATGTGAGGTGCAGTAGTGCGCTTTTGATCTACTCATACAAACTGGTCATCCGAGAAAGGGGTTTTATTTTGATATGGTAAAACTGGACCTTATGCATGATGATTGAATGGGCATGAGGTACTTCCCGGAATAAGGTGGTATGGCCATGGTGTCACTATTGTTGTGATATATGGTCTACTTTGGGTGACGAGCGCCATTGAGGGGAGGCTCTACTGACCAATGAGGATGCTTATCATATGCAAGGTGAGGTGATGATAAACATGGTCAGATGTGTGGAACCTATGGATGATTTCTGATGGAGAAATGATGTCAGGATATGCAGAGTTTTTCTGGGACTCTATCATGCTGGGGGTAGAATGATACCTACTCTAGAACTTTCAGTGGATGGAGTTGTGGTTGGTTTGCATACTACCTGCAAAAACAACTACCCCAAGTGAAAGCATCTTCTTTATCCAAATGTTATTGAAATACATGTGCTTTAAAAAGAAGATGAGGGAGGGCATACCTGTCGGTGCTGAAAATTTATTTTTTTCGGGGGTGTGAATGCGTGGCACTGCCCTTGGGCATTATGGAGTGCTGATCATAGTGCTGCTTTTGGTCCGGTGATTGGGCCTTTTGAGCTCTCGTTATGGTCCTCCAAAGTTTTTGAAAAGGGTGACATATAGGTGAGTATGGCTCAATTCAATTCATTTGTGTCTTGTTGAGTATTGAGAGGTCAGAGGCTTCTGCGGAGAAGTTCTTGCCATTGCAATCAGCCTAAGCACCTGGGATTAGAAATTTTATGGCCAGGTAAACTCCATGACGTCCATAATTTTATTTTATTTTTTCAGTCTGGGGGCACCGGAGTCCATACAAAATTGGTTTGTATGGATCCTGAGCCAGTTTTACCCTGGATTGTGCGGTCGATCAGGGTAAGGGCGCGCCTTTTGCACGCAGAAGGTGTGCCTGTCCAGATTCTGGGCGCACCTTTTTTGTGCTTGTGAGAGGGAAAGGCATGCCTTCCTCACACATGTCTGAGGGACAGGCACACGAGAATCCGAGGAAAATTTTGTGAAAATTTTTCTTGTTTTTATGTTGCTGACGTGCTCCTGTTTTGATGACAGGATGTTATGGAGGGAGAGGGATTGGCCCGAGCTCCGTACTGCTTTAGCTGCAGATGGTCAGGCATGCCAACAGTTGGCGCGATGGGGTCTCCTAAAAATTGTGGAGAATGACCTTCTTTGGTCACAGGACCAACTCCTACGCTACCTGATCCAACAATGGAACATGCGGCGCAAGGTGTTTGTGCTACGTGGGTGTGGCCTCGCTATCCGTCCCGAGACAGATATCTATTTTTTGACCAGGCTACTGCCTCAGGGTGAGGTGCTTCGTTATCCACTTCCTTCCGGGAGGGTGGATTTTGAGCGGTTTCGGATGCGTCACTGTGGTGGGGCGCCCATTACAGAGGGGTACATAGATATTGCCTCGGTGACAGATTTGGATGAGCGGTGCGCTTTGGCGACTATTGTGTGACTGGTAGGGTCGTCTACTCCACATCAGGCATCGGGCCCGCAGGTTGGTGTCCTGCATCGGTTGAGGGTTGGGCATTTTTTCGACTTTGCCCATTTCTGCTATGACGAGATGGTGGCACAACTTTAAAAGATCTAGGATGGATCGAAGTTGTTTGCCTATGCCTACATTTTATGCAACATTATGTATGAGCAGGTGGTGCTGCTTAGACCGATGGTGGCGGTGCCTGCTGGGGGGCCACGGGAGCCTCACATGAGGAGGTGGGCTCCTGTGATGCCTTGGGGAGGTGGGGGTAGGGTGGGTTGTTACTGGAACGCCACGACGGAGGCTTGGTTTGAGGCCAACCCCTAGATTTTTCTGCCCTTCACTTATGTAGGGATGGACTTCTAGGGGGATCCAGACATGGGTCTTCCTCCTTGATACGCTTGGGGGCTAGTAGGTATGTCTTTGTTTTTTCTACATTTATTTGAGTATTTATGTTTTTATGTGTTTTTATGATGACACTGACATAGTTTTGGTTAATCGTGAAAATGTTGGAGAGGTTGGTCACCCTATGGCTCAAATGGTTGGCCACGATCCTATTCGGAGACCTCAGGGAGCTCTTGGGGGGCTGGGAGGAGTTCCTGAATAGCCTCAAGGTGGGGCACTCGATGGTGAGGCTGGCCCTTCGGGGGAGGGTAGAAACTTGGCTGCTGCCGAGGCTGCCGCTGAGCGAGCTCATGCTGATGCAGCAGAGGCTCGTGCTGCTGAGCTGACCATGCAGGTGTCAGTTATAGAGGATGCTTGGACTGCTTGACCCAGGAGATGCTGACTTGAGGCTTTTTAGAGGACCTCGAGGAGGTATGGCTGGAGACCTTAATGGCCCAGGAGAGGGACTATCAGCCAGTTTTACTTCGGGTGGCGGTCTCGGTATTGATGATGGCTCCAGTAGTGGTACCGGGAGCGGCAGTGGGTCCAGGTTTCCCACCTGGGGGAGCACCGCCCTAGAGTCATTTTTTACACGGGGAAATCACCCATTATGAGTATGCTTCCCCTATTTTTTATGAATTATACGTGTATCTTTTTGGGATGACCGATGGGTCAGAGACACTATTTTTTGTACTCAGACACATACATTTTGATATATATATATATGAGAGATATTTTTTGCGGCTCTACATGGTGCGACACTTGTTTCTGCTTATGGATTATGTTATGTTGATGGATATCTATGTTTTCTATGTTTTTTTATTTATTTTATGTATGATGGTTTATTCGAGATGCATTCCAGTTTAGAATATTGTTAGCTATGTGATTAGCTGTTTGGTTTTGACTCCTTGGTACATGTGTGAATGAAATGTAGTCAAATTTTTTTATTAGTCTTTTTGCACGCAAATATTTTCTAAAAAGATGTGAATCTCGTATCTAAATTTTTTGGTTTAACTGCGATACTACTAACTGGGAATCAAGGTACATATGCATATGGTGTATGCCCTGATGTAGGGTGTCGCACATAATTCTGATAAAGACACCATATTCTTCCTAATTTTTTTTTGCTGAACCGATGCACACACCATTGGTGTAGAGTGGTGATCGGTCAGGGTGATAGATAACCCAAGTGGCTGCTGCTAAACTTTGAGACCATATTGATGCTCCATCAGAAAATCTGAAGTAAGGGTAAGGCTGGTAATCCATTGTGACACTCGAGCGCATTTTTTAAAAAGTATTTTGGTCAAAAATTCAAAGTGGTTGGGTTTGTGTATGTTGATTCTAGGGTAGGGCCTTATTGGCCCTTAGGGATAGAATTTCTTGAGGTAAAATCTATTGACAGGGTTGCTTAGGCATGTCCCATCTGGTTCAGTCAAGATGTATGCCCCTGGTGGAGGCAATGTTTTATGATTTAGGGTCCTTTCCACAAGGTTTCAAACTTTCTTGGACCTAGGGCTTCTTTTGCGACATCGTAGTGGAGGACTAGTTCCACCTCAGTGAATGAGCGAGGGTTGATGTGGCAGTCGAACAATGCTTTTACCCTTTTCTTGTGGGCCTCATTGTGTTGCAACGACTATCGTCAGCTTTCATCGATGAGCTCTAGTTGTACTAGGCGTTGTTATAGAGGGTGGGTATCATCGAGGAGTTCGATGACGGCATGTAAATTGGGGATCTCACGTTCTATGGGAATCACGGCTTCGACCTCGTATACCAAGTGGAGGGGAGTGAAACTAGTGGATGTCTTCACAACCATGCGGTATGCCCACAGGTTGGAGAAGAGCATATGGTGCTAGTTGGTTTTATGGTTATTCACCATGTGTTGTAACATCGTTTTTAGGATTTTGTTTACAGATTCTACCTGTCCGATGGATTGGGGTTAGTATGGTGAAGCGAATTTGTGAGTGAATCCGAGGTGGTGAGATAGCTCCTCGAAAAATTCATTCTCGAAGATTTTTCCATGGTCGGACACTCTCTTTGGGAAAGCTGAATCGGGCAATCACGTAGTTAAATAGAAATCGAGCAACAGTTTCTACGATGTTGTTATATGTGGGCATGGCTTCTGCACACTTGGTGAAATAATCGATAGCCACTATGATGTATTTATGATTTCCAGTCGATGCAGGGTTGCAAGTCATGAAGTCGATTCCCCATTTACAAAAGGGGTTGGTGATGATGACAGGATGCAGAGGAGCGGGAGGGGATCTTGCCTTATGAGTGAAGCACTGGCATCGCTCGCATCTCTTGACTGATATAATGCAATCGTGAAATAGGGAGGGCCAGAAATATCCTTCCTGTAGGAATTTTTGGGCGGTGGCCATCCCGGAGAGTTGGTCTCCACAAGCTCCTTCGTGGCAGTCATTAAGGGCTTGTTCCGTTTGGTCGCGAGTGAGGCATCGACGTAAAATGGTGTCAATGCCTCGTCGGTACAAAACATCTCCCATGAGGAGATATCGGGGGGCCAGATGGCGTATGCGCCGACGGCCATCTTGAGTGAGATGAGGTCTAAAATTTTGAGTTCATAGGAAGAGGAGAATGTCTCTATACCAAGGGTCATCAGTTGCTACGAAGAAGAGATTCTCGTCTGGTAGCGAATCATTTACTGGTGATCCCTTGGTATCCCTTGGAAGGTCCATAATGAACTCTGCTAAGATAAGTGCCTTTTTTCTTTTAGGGGAGAAAAAATGTAAGTCGTATTCTTAGAGAAAGACTATCCAGTGGGTGTATTTATGGTTCATTAGGCGACGTGTGAGTAGATATTTGATGGGGTTAATATCCGCGATGACCGTAGTGGTTTTTAAGATGATGTAGTGGCAAAGCTTCTGGACTGCATTTATTAATGCTAGGGATGTTTTTTCTTCAGGCTCATATCTTAATGTTGGGCATGCTAAGGTTTTATTGATGTAGTAAATTATGTGCTCTTTCCCATCCGGGCCTTCCTGGATCAAAACTCTGGACAAGGTGGACTTGGAGGCTGATAGATACAAGATGTAATCTCTGTCATAGTCTAGGGGACTAATGAGTGGTTATGAAGACAATGTTTCTTTCACCGCATCAAACTCTTGTTGGGCATGATCATCCTATTTGAATGGGATGTCCTGGCAAAGGAGGCGCAGGAACCCTTGAGCGCAAGTGGCATAATTTGGGACGAAGCGTCTCATGAAATTGGCCTTCCCTTGCAAGCTTTGCAGTTTCTCGAGGGTTCAAGGTGGAGGTACCTATTTGATGGCTTGGACCTTGAGGGGGTCCACACAAATCCCTTGTTGGGACACGATAAAACCTAAGAGTCTACCTACTGTGACACAGAAGACACACTTGAGAGGGTTCAAGCGTAGGTTGTATTGAAGGCATTATTGGAATACAAATCGCATATCCTCAAGATGTTCTGAGCGCTTCTTGGAGAGAATGGTCAGATCTTCCAAGCAAGCGAGAATAAGGTGTGCCAAGTCATGAAATATATAATTCATGGCCCTCTGGAAGGTGGCTCCAGCATTTTTTAGGTCAAATGGCATTACGTTGTATGCAAATTTTCCCCAGGGGGTGGTGAACGTTGTTTTGTATCGATCTGTATGGAGGATTTGAATTTGGTTGTACCCATAGAATCCATCCATAAAGGAGAGAGCCTCATGACCTGCACAAGCATCAATGACCTGGTTGATGAATGGGGTGGGATAATTTTCCTTAGGACAAGATTTTTTCAAATCCCGAAAATAGGTGCAAACGCGTAGGTGCCCTATTTTTTCATGATGGGAACAGGGTTGGAAGCCCAAGATGTGTAAGCAATGGTGTTGATAAGCCCGGCTTTTTGAAGCTTATCGATTTCTCGTTTTATTGCTTTTGCCTTTGATGGGTACAGTTGGCACTTTTTGTGGTGCACTGGAGGTACGTCAGGCCAAGTGTCAATATGGTGCTCTACGATAGTGGGACAAAGCCCAGGCATTTCTGAGTAGTCCCACGTGAATATATCTCGATACTCTTGTATCAATTGGGTATAAGAGGCTATTTATTCTGGAGAGCATGCTGTCCCTAGTGAGATTTCTTCGACATTTCTAGGATTTTGGGATATGTTCACCTTGATGATAGGTGAGATGTTTGACATATTTCCTTCCTTGAATGCATCGAACGTCGGGATGGGGTTCTTGAACCAATCGAATTTTCCTGATCGGAGGAAATATTTTGATTTGATCGCATAGATCTCTTTTTCTTTTGTCTTGTCAAGACTGAAAGTGTGCTTAGGGAGAAAAAGCAAACGGTAATGCATTGCATCCCATGGATAATCCGGCTCTATCATTACCTATAGGATTTCCTCATTTGAATGAAATAGGGATCCTAAGGGGGATTGATCCTGTGAAAGGTTATGCTGAAGAGGTTCAACCCTCATGGAGCTAGTTGATAGACACAATAAGGATTCCATCGTCGATGTGGTGGAACCAGACGCGGTCGACAGAGTTTAGACAGATTGGGTCTGCACTGTCGTAGGAACAACTACTCTCGTAGTTGCAACTGACTTGACACCTATGGCAGATGAGCAGAAAACTCGAGTCATAGTTTCAATACATGACGATATGAATCATATATGGTGTATCGTGTCATCGGCGTTTAGTGGGGGAAGCATCCCTGTGATGGGAGTTTGCATGAGCACAAGGTTGGGTCCCCTGTTAGGATGGTCAACTTCCTGTTGGTGGAAATTGTGCCTGGTGCAGAGGTGCCTGAATGCTTCCATTAATGTGCATGCATCCAGTTCATGGTTATGGCCAGTGCAAATGGTGCATGGTACCACTGTGCCAACTGAGAAGATTGTGTGGGAATCAACACTACCCTTCCTCCCAAATGTGGACGCTTGGAAAGGATTTGTTGTAGAAGATGAGGTCTTCTTCTTCAATTTCCGTGTCGTTGGCTTGGGTGTGTCTAGATCTTTAGGGGAGTGTAGACTTAACGCTGCTCTTACCGCTCTTAGCTTGGGGAGATGCTCACATTTACTTGTATGATGAAAGTGTGAAAAAATCTGGCAATAAGTACATGTCATCTTCTCTTGGTTAGAGAGAAGTTTTGTGGGAGAGAAGAGACTTTGCGAAAACTGTTTGCGAGGTGCTTCAGTTCTTTTCACTGATTAACCCTGTTATCACAAAATTACACTTGATTGGCTTCTAATCTGACAACCCTACATAACTGATTCAAACCAGCTTTTGACTGAAGCTTAGCCTCTTCAGTCTGAGAGGGCTCTCTCAAATGGATTTAATGATAGTGCTAGATGGCTAACTCTATAAGATTTGTATGTTGTTTTTCATGATTGCAGGTTGAAAGAATGTAGGCTTGCTACTATTGGGCTTATGGAGTCAAAAATTAGTATTTTCAGTGGCAAGGTTTCTTAACATGGAAGCTGAGGCGGATAGGACTCTTTAACAAAGGCAATTCACTCACAAAACATAGGAAAACAAAGTCGTTTCATTAATAAAGGAATTCAGAGCATAGAGTTATGAATTTTGAGTAATAGAAATGAAATATATTGCAGGTGATAAAACATACGATGTAGATCAATAAGACATTAAAAACTCCATGAGAATCTCAGTTTTGTCAAGAAGAAAATCCCTCTGTATTATTGATATAAGTCAAAATACATAAAGCAACAGTTTGGTGAAAAAATATCCAAACCTTTACTACTTCAATGTTTTGCCTTTAAATAGACATTCTTACAACAAGGATGATCTACTTGATGGCTAGATTCATCGAATTCTTCCTATGACACATCATATAACAGAAAAACATGTCTTTTAACAAGAAACCGACAGCTACACCTTAAAGAAGACCTTTCCTAATAGGAATCTAACTCCTATTTATTACATATTATACCTTATCTTTGTGAAACAGTTACATGTCAGTTACAAATAAGCATCACATGCTCAAATGATAGATGATAGGCTCATTACTACCTTTACATATTAAAAACCCTCCTAAACATGTGGAACAAAACTTATTTTTCAGGAATGCATGAACCTTATCTTCAATGAGAGCTTTAATCGATGACCTATCTCCACAGAAATTCCTTCAAGTCATAAATGTTTGATGTTAAGGTCTCTAGACATGTTGGAGGAGTCCAGCTGTCCAAAACTGCCATTAGGATGCTCCAAAAGCTTCAAAAGTAGCTCGCTATGAAAACAGGATAGTTTTGTAACGAGCTTTCGTAGCATTGAAAAAGAAGCTTCTACACCCGAAAATTTTGCTCCTTTGTTGTTCCATGGTGTCAACCAAGACATGACACCTCACCACCATTAAAATACCTCCTTAAAAACTGCAAAAAGTGATTTTGGAAGAAAATAGGTTGCTACAGAATTTTTCATAGCATTTTCCTGGCTTTAAGCCTAGGAAAGGCTACGAAACTGTGAAAAACTGCAGAATTTCCAGATTTCAACACTCTCTCAAAAAAGTGACCTCCAACTATAAAAACTTGGTCTTCAACATGCCATGAACCTTCTAAAACATAATCAATCTCAACTTAAGACCCCTGTGGTGTTTCCTCTTCATTAATGATCAGTTGAGCTATGGGCTCCTCAACCAGAGTCATCTTTAAGCCCTTCTTCTCTAGCTCTTCATGAATCAGTTCCAGTTGTTCTTGTAAGTCTTTGACTTGGTATTTTAGTGTTCTGTTCTTAGACTGTAAGTGCAGGTTAATTTTCCCGATATGTTTCACCTCTCCTCTTAATGGATTAGTCCATTTGATCAGTTTTTTTGTGTTGTATAAGGTCTTAGAGACACTTGTGACTTGATCCTCCCAAATTTCTTTCATTTTCTCAAACTGTACCTTCTAAACCTTGTGCTTCCTTGCCTCTTTCTTTAAGACTGATATTTCATCATTTTCCAGCTTCAACTACTCCTTAAGGACTTCAATATCTATTTTTTCAATGATTTTCTCTTTACCTTTCTTTTTCCTGATGACCAGATCTTCTTTTGCAGGTGATGAGAGGTCAATGATGCTTGGTGGTGGCTGGACAGTTTCAGTGACCTTCTGAGCCTCTTTGTTGCTTTCTAAGACCTTTTTGGCATGTCTTGTCATTGGTTTTCTAGCTTGAAACATGAATCCTACATCTTCACTTGTAAACTCTAACTTTTTAGCTATTTTGGCTTTCTTGAGCTTCCTTCCTCCCTCATCTATGTATTCAGCTTGAACTATGGGAGTTTCTTCAATATAAATAGCATGAAAAATGTCCTCCAAGTTACCCTTAGCCACTGTTTGGCTTCTTGTAACCCTTTTTCTGCCCTGTTTACTCACTATTGGCTTTTGTTTTGCAGGTGTAACTTTGGGTGTGTCAGCTTTCTGCAATGGCCCTGTCTCCATGATCACTAGCTCAACTTGCTCTTCCACTAAAGGTGATGGGATATCTCTAGGTTTAGAAGTTCTTTTAGCAGTGATGGCATCTATTTCAAAATGACTGATGAACAGAAAATATGACCAGTCTCTGCCTAATCTCTTTAACTCTTCTAATACCAGCAACTTGATTAAACCATGATGAAATAGTGAGGTTTCATTTCCTTCAGATTTAGCTTGAAATTTGTTTGACATTTTAGCTAAGATTTTGTATAAGTAAAAAGGTAGATCAAGAGACCTCTTACCAAAAAAATGTAGCAGAAGCCTAAGATGGTAGGAGTAAACCATATGATACCTCCCTTCACAGGTGAAGTACTTCTAAATGATTAGCTGCAACTTTGAGAAGTTGTCTTTCATGTAGCTCCTTGGGATGGCATTTTTGAGATCAATCTCACTATGATCTGGCTTGATAAATTATTTACAGTCCTACATGGTGAACTTGAAGCCTTTGAACCATTGTTCTCCTTTGCTAGGGATTCTTGTTGCTGCTGCAATAGTCTCTGGTGTTACAGTGAGGTTCAACATTCCCACCTTTGAAGTTGTCCCATTGAAACTGATAGAAAAATCCTTAGAAACCTGCACATGGCACCCTTGCAATCTTTGGAAAAACTAAAAACACGTTATTCTTATGAAAAATTCTAAGGTAGTTGGGTATTCATTCAAAAAATTCATGTCTGATGGCTCATATCTGAGGTAGTGGCCACCTTTGTTGGTCTTCCTCTTTGTAGCCATGGTGTTTTTATACCTTCTCTGGCTCGCTTGATTAGTGACACCTACAACTTTTGAAACTGCTAGCAACCAGCTCCGCTTGGTGAAACAACTCTCCAGACCTCAATAGCATGAAAAGATGAAACGGAGAATGACAAAAGAATCAATTGGGTAATGTTTTAAAGCTTCTATGACAGCTCATGGCTTAATCGTGACTCATACATGCTGAAAATAGTAATAATGATCTCAAACATGACCTTTGTACCTTGATTTAACCCTAACTGAGTCGAATGACATCCACCCTAACACTTCTAATCATTGACTAACACCTTTCACCAAAAAGACAAACAAAAAAACCTCTTTTTGTAGCATAGTTAGTTCATTTCCAGGCAATTTTGCTACGAAAGTATTAGTAGTTTCGTAGCGAAAACTGCCTTTTTACTGTGTAATTCGCTACAAAAACAAGAAAAATTGGCTAAATTGACCTTTTCAAATTCAAAATATTGGGAAATGAAATATGTAAGCAAATGATGACTGATGGGACATGATATGACTTGAACGGGGGTGGGTTTGGACCTTAGGATAGGCTAATATGAAAATATTTAAATTTTCCTAATGAATTCTATGACCATACCTTTGAAAAATGAACTTCTAAGACTATGTCAAATGATGTTTCACTTTTTTTGAGTGATAATAGACCTGATGGTCAATCAAGTTGCATAGTCTGCATGCTATCCTAGGTTGGTCCTGGATCATGCTTGGTTGGTGCGCCATCCCAGTTTTCCCATCACACTGATGTGGATGTGGGGTTGCTGGTCTGGGGGTGATATAATTTCTATACCATTTAAGGAGATCATGTTCTTTCTTCTCTAATGTATGAATCATATCAATGAGAGGATGAACTTGTAGAATAGAGGTACAACGTTGCCCACAGTGATTGCCTTGAAATACTGGGAAGAATAGCCTAGATATGAGGGTCTTGTCATGTTCAGTTTGTGGTCTGATGGGGTACCAGTGTCGTAATGCTGCTAAATCAGGGCAAGTGCTGAACACATGATTGGGCAATTTACATAACGCACATGTTGGTATTCTATGTAGAGAGTGGTTGGGGGTAACTAAAGGTTACCTAATTGGTCGCTTTTCAGATGACAGAAAGAGTATGGATCTACTCATCACATATTCTTGGGTTGTCAAGCTGTTCATGGATTTCGAGTCTGTGCCATATTCTTAGGAGAAGTGGGCTATGGCTGAGTGAAAAATAGCCATCACTAATCGAAATCAGGGGATATAGTGGAAATTTTCTAGAATGTGGTTGTCAGCACATAAAGGACATGTGAATTGCGCTGACCGCAAACCAACATAATAAACCTGTTCTATAGGATACCATCTATGGATGATTTCCAAGGCTGTGCATTCTTCGATGAAGTGACCACGTTCATGACACAACGTGTAGCGTATGATAGGATGGGGAAGTATGAAAAAGCGTATTTATAGTGATTTTCGTTCCTCCTGCAGGTACAGGATGGTGCGCGGTTCATCTCTAGATGACTGGGTAGAGGGATCCTGTTGATAGGATCACTCGATGGCGTGTAAGGCATCCCTATATCATGGGATTTCTGGGAAATGATGGGTATAGTGCCCATAATTGCTGCAGATAGAGCATGCGTGATTGGTATGCAATGCTTTGCCTTTAATTTTTGTGGCAGGTTCCTTTTTACGGGAATGTGGTGTCGCGATGTCTGCCTCAGAACTAAGGAGCGATTTTAATTCATCCATCTCTAGGCAGATGTGGGTAGGGTGACCTACTACGTCACATATGGCATGTAGAAATTATATACAATATGCATGTATATATCTAGACTCTCCTGATATAACAATATTTATCTTCTTGCTAAATACAGAATCCTTCCACTATAATTCTTGTAGAAATTTAACCAACAATTGCAAAACATATGAAGCAATAAAAACAAACATAACACAGTTGTTTAATGGGAAAGCCTAAAGCTGAAACCCCAACTATAATATTATGTATCATGGAGATCATGTAACAATCTCATACAAATCTTAGTACATCAAGCTCTCAGTACAATACAATTGTCACACACTAACATAAAAGAAATCTTGAAAATCCATGCACCAATCTCTGCCCTCCTGCTAGCCTGCCTCCACTGCACAATCCAAGCTGATTACAAAGACCAATTCAATGTAATCCCACTCTCATTGACTGCATTATTATCATTGGCAACTCCAATGTATATATAGATGCAATTCATGCATCACTATAGTCACAACATATAGTCTATCTTGCCCTTTCACCTATCTCTCCACTAGTCTCCACTGACACTGCCATGCACTGAAGTTAACTGATGTATTGTTCAGTTGATTAATAAGTTATTATTTTTGAATTAATTAACTAATTAATTCACTCCACTCTCACTAGTGTATCATTCAGTTAAACTAGATACAACTAGCTCAACTGAGTCTAACTGAGTTAAACTGAATACAACTCCATGAATTACTCTTCCAACTCTGTCATAACTTTGCCACTTTAGTTCTAACTGAGTCCTCCATGCATGAACTCCAGTAAAACCTTAGGAATTGCGTAATTCCTTCAACCCACTGATTTGAAAAATCTGTATACTGAAATTAAGTGCTCCAAGAGAATAAGTTGATGTTTAGAGTCTGATTATTATTAAGAGCTACTAATAATCGACATGCATCTATTTTTAGATCTACGATATATAAATAGACTTCGCCCAATATTCTAAAAATAGAATCTCATCTATTTTTCACATTTGACCAACCATCTACAAATAGCCTCCTGTTACATATAGAATATACTCACCATGTCTAAAAATAGACATACACCTAAAAATAGCCTGTGTGGGCCCCACCTAGTTTAGGTGATTATTTTCCAACTAGGATCAAGGATGATGTTTCGAGATGCCTCCTTCACTGTTTCTTGTTGAAAACTTCAACACTCCCTCTCAACAAGAAAGGATTGTCTTTGCATGCGACATGAAACTCCATGCATTCGCCCTGCAACCTTTGCAAGCACCCTGCAACTCCATGTATTCGCTCTGCAACTCTTGCTGCAACACTTCTGAAACTGAAAGGCTCCAAACAACTCAATCAGTTTGATGCATCTATCATCAAAGTATTTGACCTCTGCTAGTACCAACTGCACATGTCTTCAAGAACCACTGCGCTGTTGAACTCTGCACCCATGCACTCTGCACTTGCTGTCAACTCTGAACTGCGCTCCAGTATCCGACACTGTCACTTTGATCTGCCTGTATCAATCCAATTGATCATGCTACTACTGCTCTGTGGGCTCCTCATAGCCAGGTTAAATTCATGAGATCCACACCATCTTAATGAATCCTGCCCAGAAATATCCTCTTGGGATTACTCATGCATGTCGCCCCACCTCTCACCTGGTGGTATAGCTGCATGCACTCCCTTTGCCCATCTGGCACGAAATTTCTCTGCATGAGTGGTTGCTCCCACTCCATGATCCTCATCTTGTGGCTGCTCCACATCCCGAGGTTCACTCTTACTTGCATGCAAATCCTGCTCCCTCTCAAGCTTCAATTGCATGTCTTTCTTGCACTTCCCAACAATAGGAAGCTCCGTAGAAATCCCATCTACATCAAATCTATAAATATTCTTCTACATCTCCAATTGTGGTTGGTCCACAACCTTCTGAGACTGCTTCTCATGCTGCATGTTGAGAGGCTCCCTCTCAACCACCAAGTCACTAACCTCTACTTTTCTCCTCAAAGCTTTGCATGCATCTTGTACCTCAGTGCATGTAGATTCTTGGCTCGCGCACATTGCAATTGTCCCGCCGTCGCAAAATTTTCTAACAAAAGAGCTGATTTTAAATCGATGATATCTCCCTCATCCAAACTCCGATTTGAACGATTTGTTTTTTCAATTTGGGTATTTTTTCGCAAGGAATCCAAATATGCTATTTTTTTCCGGAAATATCTCACCAAAAATTTCAAATATTCTTTGCAAACTCGTGCACCCAAAAATTCCTGCTCTCATTCCATGTAGAAAATCTATAACACAGCTCTGATACCATGTAGAAATTATATACAATATGCATGTCTATATCCAGAATTTCTTGATCTAACAATATTTATCTTCTTGCTAAATATAGAATCCTTCCACTATAATTCTTGCGGAAATTTAATCAACAATTGCAAAACACATGAAGCAATAAAAACACACATAACACAGTTGTTTAACGGGAAATACTGAAGCTGAAAACCCCAACTATCATATTATGTATCATGGAGATCATGTAACAATCTCATACAAAGCTTAGTACATCAAGCTCTCAGTACAATACAATCGTCACACACTAACATAGAAGAAATCTTGCAAATCCATGCACCAATCTCTGCCCTCTTGCTAGCCAGCCTCCACTGCACAATCCAAGCTGATTACAAAGACCAATTCAATGTAATCCCACTCTCATTGACTGCGTTATTATCATTGGAAACTCCAATGTATATATAGATGCAATTCATGCATCACTATAGTCACAACAGATAGTCTATCTTGCCCTTTCACCTATCTCTCCATTGGTCTCCACTGAAACTGCCATGCACTGTAGTTAACTGATGTATTGTTCAGTTGATTAATGAGTTATTATTTGTGAATTAATTAACTAATTAATTCACTCCACTCTCACTAGTGTATCATTTAGGTAAACTAGATACAACTAGCTCAACTGAGTCTAACTGAGTTAAACTGAATACAACTCCATGAACTACTCTTCCAACTCTGTCATAACTTTGCCACTTCAGTTCTAATTGAGTCCTCCATGCATGAACTCTAGTAAACCCTTAGGAATTGCGTAATTCCTTCAGCCCACTGATTTGAAAAATCTGTATACTAAAGTTAAGTGCTCCAAGAGAATAAGTTGATGTTTAGAGTCTGATTATTATTAAGAGCTAATAATAATCGACATGCATCTATTTTTAGATCGACGATCTATAAATAGACTTCGCCCAATATTGTAAAAATAGAATCTCATCTATTTTTCACATTTGACCAACCATCTACAAATAGCCTCCTACTACATATAGAATATGCTCACCATGTCTAAAAATAGACATACACCTAAAAATAGCCTGTGTCGGCCCCACCTAGTTTAGGTGATTATTTTCCAACTAGGATCAAGGACGATGTTTCAGGATGCCTCCTTCACTGTTTCTTGTTGCGAAATTCAACATGGCGCAACCCGGTGATTCCCGTTGCATGGCAGGAGTCTCCACCCTCTTTCCTCCTCGGTTTTCTCAGCCAAAATCATCGGTTTTGCAATGAGAATTTCCTTTGCAGGCATGTTTGCGACAGTCTCCTAAAAAACTGGGGCTAGTTCAGGATTGATGGGGATTAAACCTATAGAGGTGATGTGCGTGACTCCCATTGGAGTGGGTGGGACTAGGTATCAAATTGGTTTTGTGAATGATAAGTTTGGTAGGACCACCGTGGCCATGACTTGCTGTGACACGAAACCAACTGGAGGGAAGAGGAAAGGGGTCTGGGAAGCGGTGTAGGCTAGAGAGGCTGTCGTGGACGAGGACTCGGTGTCATTACTGCTCGTTTCCATGTCCTAACTAGCTTCGGCGCTTGATGTTGAAATCATGCACACCGGAGCCCTTGTGACATCAGGTGATGACTTAGGTGTAACCGAGGGATCTCCTAGGAATGATCCTAGTATGGATGGCTGTTTGAACTGGTCGGGGCTATATTCTTGGTACCATGAAAGTGCGTCCACAGATGTGTCTACGTAGGGTAGAATGACATCGGTATTTGTTAGGGTAGATTTAACAAAGCTAGAAAAGATGACTGTGAGGTTGTAGCCATTGCGACTTGTGAAAAAAAAATGTTCTGGTTAGGAATAGGGTTATCCTACGACGTACCCTGCTGTGTGTTCAACTAGATTCCCGAATGGGTAGCACTCCTTTGCCCTCTAGGGGTTGTGGGAGGAGTGGTGTGTGGTGACGTTGTGAGGGTGTTCACCGATGTGGTGTTAGGAGACCGACTAGGGTTCCCAACTAAAGATGCCCCAATAAAGGATGAACCAATAATGGTGGTCGTGTTCTGTCTTTGACGCCTAAATGGAGAAAGACCTAGAACCCCTCCCAATAATGGGGGGAGGTCCAAACGACGTCTAGATCGACGAGGTCCCGTTAGGTCCATTCTGTCGTTGACTAGGTATGGCTTTGGAAATATTTGAGAGGATAGAGATTATAATCAATGAAAAATTTAAATCGCATACATAAAACAAAGCAAAAATAAAATAAATTTTCCCTTTAGATTAATCCTATGTGATCAGTCAATCAAAAAAATATGGTTTTTTGTTTGTTTGCGTATGATACTCAAATCCTAGAAGACCTAATCATCCTCACACACTCAAATGTAATTGGGCATTGAGAATATATCTTGCAAATGCTGGCACAACGTCCCGTAAGAGCTGGTGACACCACCAGTCATTCGAAGAAAATCCACCAAGGTAAAGGTAGAGGATCTAGTGCTTGCCTACACTGTCACCTATAGGGAAAGGATGCCCTAATTTTGGCCACTAAGCACCACCATCTCACGTGAGCATTTGAGTCTTGGGTTTCTTGGTAGTTCAGCTAACAGTACCGAGTATCAACCAGGTCAGGTAGCCCCAACTGATACCACATGCACTGCGCCTAAGCCTAACCCCCTATGAATCGGGTCTCTTCCACGCTCGGGTTTTATTTTCTGTGGGCTGATAGGTGGATTTGAAAGTTCCCTAAACAGTCAACTTCTATGTTTCAAGATGAATAATTATCCTAACTTAGACTATAAATTCTTTTGTGGCCCCTGTGGGGAGAATTTAGTGAGTTTTGTTAAGTTAGTTTTAGGTGTCTTTGCTTTGCTTAGTGTGTGGATGTGTGTGAGAAAAAAGTGAAAAAGCACATAGTTTAAATGTGTGGATATACGATGATCCTTTTCAAAATCCCCTATTTAAACTACGTACTATTGTTCCTTTCTCAAAAGAAAAACATGCACGAATATGGGCCGCTTTCAATTTTTCCTAGTTAATATATGTGATAAATTATAGGGAGATGGTGAGTTGTGAATAGAGAGTGTTCATATTCTTGCGTAGGATCACCAGAGGGTGAAAAGGCAGCAGAGATTACTTTCTCTTCTATCGAAAATTCGGTCCTAGTCCCAAAATCATAGTGCAAAAATTGAACTAAACTAATGACTTTTACCCTAGAAAAAGAACTAGCTAAGCATGTGTGGACTTGGGCCACTTACTTTGGCTAATTACCTAGGTGTTTTGGTACTTAAATTTTCAAAACATAAATTATTTTGAAATGCAAGTTAATTTTCCTCCTATTTAAACTATGTGTTAACTTTGCAAAAATCAACTTGAAATAAAATTAACGCCAAGCCTACCAAAAACAGCTAAGAGTGAGCTTTAGCAAGCTGCGGGGCACCTCAACCAGTGCTGGCATATGTATTATGGGCTTCCAGTCACTCTTTACAAGCAGGAAAAGATGGAATTGTTGGAGAAATTTCTCATTATGTTTTTTGCGCACAAAAGGCTAAAATAGGTGCGAGTTATGTGCACAGGTAAGCTCTGAACGCGCGTCTTGGGGTGTGCCTATCTGTGAGAAATGCGCACAAATTCTTGCAATGTAATTTTTTGGGATCTCTTCACCTTTAGCCTATCACTTGGGATGAACCAGGCAGTGAAGGAGAGAAAGGGGGCAATTTCCAGCCCAACTCCACAACAAAGACGAAGGTCTTTGCAAAAAGGCAGAACCACATAAAATTGGAAATAAAAGTTAGTGGAGTCACAGGTAGGAAATATATGGAGTTAAGCAATTTAGTGGAACATGCTCAAACATAAACATACTAGATAAAGAAATATCATGCATATTCAAATATAAAATTAAACTAAAACTAAATACAAATAAAACAAAAGCTCTAAATAGATTCAAACAACTTCAATAATCCAAAGGGAGGCTCTTACGTCCCCTCTTATTGAGTGCTGGTAGGAATGAGGATGAAAATTTAACCCACTTGTCAAGGGGCACTTAGAAATAGGGGTTCTAAGTCCCGATTCAAGGATGCAGTCTTTACTTCTGAGCTGCCTTGGCGCAAAGTCTCCCTCTCTCTACTATGGTGGACTGGAGTTGTTGGATGGCCAAAAATTGAGTCCCTTCTATCTCTACTCCGGATCACACACTGATGGTATTTCTTGGGGAAATTCTTGCCTACATAACAATGTGGTCTCATTTTTTTCATCTCTTGGTGGCCTTTTATAGGATAATTCAAATCCTCCTTCCCTCTCTTGGTACATTGTGGATAGTGACCCAAGATAGGAGGGTGATTCCATTGTGTGCCACATTTATTCCATTGTGTGCTCCCTTGATGTCCTAAGGAGGCTTGGGTGGCTGTGCTTAGGCAGCTTCAAGTGTGGAATCAATGTTCTGGAGTGTGCCTTGTGGTCCAAGAAAGTGACTTCCGCGACTCCTAGGATTGTGCGCATTTTTGAGCGAAAGGCGCACAAAGGCACATTTATCGAAGACTTTTACGCGCAAAGGCACATTTGACTAGTCCTTCTTGTACGTAATTTGATTTTTCCTCAAACCTTAGAAATTTTTATATACTTTCAAATTATCTAATGTCTCTCAGCCCTGTAAATCCTTCTGCCTGACATTAAATAATGTCACCTTTTCTTGTACGATTTTCTAGTGATAACAACAAAAATAAAAAATGAATCCTAAGAGGTATGTTTTTAATACAACCTGAGCCGATGTCCATTCACTAGAAAGGATATTTTAGAATTATCAATGTTGTCCATTTTATATTCTCACCGTCAAAGACTACTTCTACGTGATAAGGACCTAACCTCCTTGTTTGCATCATTCCTTTAAAATCCTTGAATCTTGAACCATAGAGTAAAACCAAATCACCCTTATGAAACAACTACTTTTTAATAATATTATCATTCCACCTTACTCGTTGTTGCTAAATTATATATGTTCATTTCATAACAACTGTTATCACTTGGATTTAACCTCAGGCTGAGAAAGGCAATTTCGAGGTAACCTCAAACCATGCTTAGCCAAATATCTAGCTCTACTAGGCCAAGAGAGGGCTCTCTCTGTATGGATCACAGTCGAAATGAATACAGAAAGAAGATATTAGGATAGGTATAGTAGCTCATATTTTTTGATTTTTGATTGTGTAGGGTTTTTCTGGATCAGGAGGAGTCAAGAAACTAGGGCAAGGAAATTAGGTCAAAATTTGCAGGGTGTTCCATGGGGAAAGGTAGGTAAAATTTTTAGCACTTAAGAGTTTTGATGATGGGATGATCAAGACAGATGAGGAGCTATAAAGAGAATGATGAATTCATGGTTTCTTCCTAAACTGAAGAAATTACAAAATTATGAATGTTTACCTAAAACGAAGCATAGAAATTATGGATTATGTTCATATAACTTGAAAACATTCATTTAATAGAAATGAAATGATAGATGAAGTAAAAAAACATTCTAACATTTGAGAACAAAAGAATAAACTAAAAATAAACACAATACCACATGGATCCCATAAAAATAGCTGCATATTTGATTAATGTCTAGGCCAAAATTGATACAAAAATATGTCTCTTGAGATGCCAAAGCTCCAAGTGAATCCAACAATTACAATGACTGAGGAAATAAATCATATAGACCTCAAAACCACTCTTCCTAGCCTTAGGGAGTTGAATCCATGAGATAGGGATCATTTTCACCTACTCCCAAACAAGAAACTTAAGACTAGGAAGACCTAACAATTTGCCTCTAAAAGAGAGGAAATTGATTCATTTGACATCTAGAGGAATTCTCTAATGTATCTACCCTAGATAACAATAAAAAAGTGACATTTACATTTATCTTGACCTTTTACATCAATAATTTCTCATTTCCCAAGATAAAACGTCAAAACGTCAAAATTTGTTGAAGATGATGAAAATTGCATTTTCCTGGCAAACGCGCAGCGCCATGACAGAAAAAATAGCTTCTTTTGAAAGAAACTTTTGGAGGCATTCCCAGTGTCCAAATCAGCTCCAAGATAGCTCATTCGAAATATATCTGAGTCTAGTTTCAAAATATGCCTTCAGTTTCCAAAATTGTTCCCATCTGCCCTATCAAACAATGAATCTCCCAAGACTGGTAAACATGTAGCACCATGGTAAAAAAGGAGGCAGAGACATGAAAATTTGGTGGCTTTTTTCACTTTTGAGGGAACATTTCTCCTCCAAAGTTTCTGAAACTTGCTAGGGTTGATGTCTTAGTCATTATGAACACAATGGTGGTGGCCATTTGTCATCTGGATGCCCCAAAAAAGAGCGCAGTGCCAGTGGCGCTACGCGTTTGGCAGAATTTCTATGCACCAAAATTGCTCAGAAAACCAAAAATGCACTAAAGGGCCAAATGTGCCAAAAAATTTCCAAAATGTCTGAGGTTACTTGCTGATCAAGGGCTTGAGGGATTAAGAGACACCTCAGCAAGTATTTCTAACCTCTCCTTCTCCTTTTGGTCGGTCAAAGCTTGAATTTTTGCATGGGCTCGTTTGAGTTTGGCCCTTGCAATTTTGTTCCTCATGGCGTAGTGCTTTGCCATTTTCCTCCGAATATCATTGTCCTTTTTGGCCTTCTCTAGAAAAATATCTAGATTCAAATTGGCTCTATCAAGCCATGACTCTATATCTCTGCTAATCTCTAGGGAAGGAAACTCACTTGGAGTGAGCTGCTCTGCCAACTTCACTTCTCTCTGTCTTTCCTGAGCTAAAGCTCTCTTTAACCCTATTGTATCTGGTCTCTGTCTTGGAGGCTGATCCTCCTCCTCATCAATCTCATCAAATCTATCCAAGGTCTCCTCCAACAACGCCTTGGCCTTTTCTGCCTCTCTTTGTGCTTTGATGGTCCTAACCTCACTAATAATCTGCTTGGTTTTCAACTGCTGATTTTATTGCTCAAGAAAATCAATCACATATTGTGCTCTGTCAAGATTAGCTTGAAGTTCACTAATATTTTCCTCTTTGCCTCTGATTACTGCACTGGTGATTTTTTCCTCATCCTCCTCATCAAGGTCAATCAACTGAAACTCCTGCTCTGTTTCATGTTTATCCTCCTACTCATCAATGATTGGCTCTTTAGTTGTTTCCTTGGCCTTGTCCACCTGTTTTGTTGATGAAGAAGGCATTTCCCCTTTCACTCTAAGTGAATCAAACACATGCATGTGGCCTCTCTGATAGGTCTTGGGAAATGGCTCAACATCAGTCACATTAGCCCAAGTTGCCTCAATGTCTTTCTCACTGCTTGATGCCTTAGTATCATTATTTTATGATGAAGGGTTATGGAAAGGTGAAGAAGTAGGATCAACATGAGGTGAATGGATCTGAATAGGTGATGATGTATGAGTAGCAGGCTGAGATGGAGAAGTGCAAATGGGAGGATGAGATGATGAAGGGATACTTTTGTCATGATGACTAGGTGGGGTAGTGAAAACTTCATTTGCAATGAATGTGTCCCATGGGATGTTATTTTTCTCAAGCTGATGCATGAATATCATCTTGATGAGGGAATGGTAAAAAAGAATCTGGATTTGATGATTATAATCCCTCTTTTGTACAATGTATGCCATCTTGTCAATACCGCGGGAGAGATAGTAAGTTATGTGAAGCATTATGACTCTAGTGAAGTGCATGAGGAGTCGGATATGATATGAATAGAGTCTAGAAAACCTTCCCTCACAGGTGAAGTACTTCATGATTATTTTCATCATAGGAACATATCGGTCAAGGAGATGAGAGAAAGGGAAAATAGACTTCTTGTCATCCTTGTATCTAGGTTTAAGATATTTTTCATAATAGCTTAGATCAAGGTTTCCTTGTTTAAACCATTTCTCTCCCACATTAGGGATCCTTATAGCAGCTAAAATGGAATTAGTGGACATGGTAAAAGTGACCCTAGCAAGAGTGACCTGCCTATCATGAATATTAGTGATGAACAACCTTGTCAACATAGGGTGATACTAAATCCGCTGCACTTTCTCACAAAACTCAAAACAACCAAAATGTTTAAAACATGACATAGTGAAAGGAGAAGCCATGAGCTCCTTTGTGGTTATTGGTTCATATCTGTTGATTTTCCCTCCTTTGTGGTCACTTATCTTTGGTGTTTTTTCCTCACTGACACCTCTATCCTCCTCTTCAGACATTTTGAATTTGAAGGCTTGGGAAACCCTAGGGTAAATGGAATGAGATGAAGGGAGTGAGAGATGAGATGACTAGCTTAGGAAAATGGGGGGAATGAGTGTAAATGAAAACCTAGGTCTATGAAAACCCTAGGATTTAACACTATTTATGACTAATATGTATTTTAGGGACATGAATAGGGATATGGTGCATGAAAATGAGAAGGAAATGGAAACTAGGGTTTCATAGGCAACAAACACTTCAAATATTTAATGGAACACCAAATATATGAGAAGAGAGGTGATTTAAGGTCCACTTATTGAGTTAAATCTCCTTGGAGAAGTTTGTGAGAAGATTTGAGCTTGATGGAGGTGGTGAAAATCTTTAAAACCCTCACTGTGCAAATGTGCAGCGCTATGGACAAACGCACAGCACCAAGACAAACGCACAACGCCCATGTAAATTTCTCAGGAGGTATCAGGAAAATGTGCAGCGTGGCTAGGTAAACGTGCAATGCCAAATCAAACGCGCAGTGCCAAAGTGCAAATGCGTAGCGCCTTGAAATTTGACCCAAAAATGCTCAAAAAACTCGAAATTTATCCTTTGTTGAAAACTCCTAATGGCTGAATGAAAACAATGACTTGTTTTGAGGTGCTTTGAAAGACTTTATAGCCAAGTGGATTTGAAATTTAATTTGAATCACCCACTTTTCTAATGTTCACTTTTCCTTTGACACTGATATTCTTTGAGCTTTTTGACTTTTTGGCATTGCAGGTTGATCAAACATGGAGTTTGGATTTCTTTGCTCCACTTAGGCTAGAAATGATTGCATTTGACAGCTTGGGATTGAATTTATTGCATATGAGAACATAAAATTACATTTGGAAAAACAAAAATAAATTACATATTGAATTTTATATCAAAATGAGATTTTGATATAAAAATCATTAAACTAAAAAAATACAACTTTGAAAGTATGATAATTACATCATGATGATATTATTTAGTCCCTCTCATATATGTGTTGACCTCATCTAAGATGAAAGAGTGACCCTGAAAAATATAAAAAACCTAATGACCTAATGGGACTTCTTTTGACCTTACTTTCATAAATGAGATTTTGACCTAAAAGACTTCCAAGTGAACAGAGCATTTCCACAAGTGTTGTTATGCTCAAGGAAACATGAGAATGAGTCAGCCAATATGATCTTCTGAGGGAGAATGAAGCTTTATTGACAAGGAATACCACTAGTGGAACAATTTTATATCATGACCTAATGGAATGATGGAAAATTTCTTCAAAATGGGACACCTAAAATGCACATGCAAAATGTGTTTTTATCCCTGGTGGAAGTATGAAAATACTAACACTAACATTGGCCTTATTGGGAATGGCAGCTCCCTGGAGGTGTCAAGAACACCATAGACCAAGTGCCTAACCATTGGGCAAATACAGTCAAACAATTTAAAAGACTGCAGACTATAAAACTTACTCTGACACTAACTCAAAACTGACTCAAAAACTTTGTAAACAACAGAAAATAAACAAGCTTTATAGCCTTCACTTCGTGCCCCAAGCCTAGATTATTTTCTGCTCCAAACCTTATAGAAAATATAGACTGGTATTTACAATGAAAGTGAAACATTCTCTCAGAAGTTGCATCAGAAATAATAATGTTTAAAGAGCCTACCATTGACTGGTCCTCCTGAAAATTCTTGTCCATTCATCTCTTTCAACAAATAGTCATTTTGTCATCGATAAGCTAAGCTATTATAGGGTCCTTTCCAAATATTTTCAAACTTCCTGTGCTTTCCTTTATCTTCATTTCTTTCATCCCACTACAACACTACATCCTCCAGCTGAAACTTATCTACCTTGGTTTTCCGATAATAAATATTTTTTATTTTCTCATGAAGTTTAGAAGTAGTTTGAGAAACTTCCTCCCTTGTTTGCTCAAGGTGAATCATTTGATTGATCTGACATTGAATATCATATTCTTCACTGCCTACTTCCTGCAATAATCTCATAATCGAGACTGCAAGTGATGTAGGAAACATTGTATCTGTACCATAAACCAGTTCAAAGGGTGACATACCTATAGACTTCTTAGTGCCCACTCGGTCTGCCCACAAAGCATTGGTAAGCTTTCTATGCCAATTTTTCTTGTTCTCCTCTAACATTTTCTTAATGAGATTAACCAAAGATTTATTAGAGGACTCAACTAATTCATTTCCCTGAGGATAATATGCGGTGGAATGGACCAACCTAATGTTATACTTGTGACAAAACTCAATCATATTCTTTGACTTGAATGCTGTTGCATTATCTGTAATAATATTGTGAGGACAACCAAAATGAGACAAAATATTGGATTCTAAAAACTGAATAATTACATTGTCCGTAGCTCACCTCGTAGGAATAGCCTCGATCCACTTGGTGAAGCAGTTGGTGGCTGTTAGAATCCATCTATGTTGTGCTGATGATGTGGGATGAATTTACCCAATAGAATCAAGTCCCCACTGTTGAAAAGGAACATTTACCACAATAGGTTTAACAGAAGACGAAGGAGTTTCCTTTTTCCCTGAAAAACTTGACATTCATGATAGTTTATGACAATTTTGTATAAATATGAAAATAGAGTCGGCCAATAATACCCTGCTCTCAACACTTTGTTAGCTGTTGTTTTCCAAAACAAGTGGCCTCCACAATCTCCCCTATGGAAGTCATCCATTACCTACTTAGCTTCATCTTCAACCAGAAAATTCAAAAGAACAACTCCTGGATCTTTCCAATAAATGGCACTACCTAGAATGCAGTATTTAGCAGATTTTAATTTCAAATACCTACCCTTACTTTTTGACATTCTAGGAGGAGGACATAAGTGTTGAAGAACATACACTATATCTGAATACCATGGTGAAGTGAGAAACATTTCTGATACCTGTATTAGAGTGCTATCTTCTTCATCATCTGACATTACTGCAATAAGGTTTATGTCTAGAGCATGCAAATTGGATTCAACCATGAGTTTGGCTAACCCCTATCCCTTGATTAGCTTGGTGGGCCTAATCTCGAGATCATACTATAGCATTGCTGCTATCCGCTTACCTCTCCGACCTTCAGGATCAGTCTGTGTGAGAACTTCTTTTACCGCTATATTTGGAACATAAGCTATAGTATGTGAATGTAGAATATAGATCCGGAAATCCTTCAAAGCTTTAATTAAGGCTAAATAATATTATAGCGAAGAGAAGCATCTCTAATGGCTTGACTGAAGAAAGCAATGGGCTACTCAACCTGATCCTTATTTTGCATCAAAACCACAGCCAAGGTGTGCTTAGATGCAAATGAAAATATTATAAAATCACTAGTATAATATGGACTAACCAAAACAGGGGCTGTGGTTAAAGCAAGATTTACCAAGTTGAAAGACTTCATAACATCAATGGTCCATTTCACACTGCTATCCTTTTTCAACATATTAGTCATTTCACGTAAATGCTTAGCCAAATTAGGAACAAATCTGCTTAAGAAGTTCATCTTACCATTGAAATCTTGTATCTCCTTTTTATTATGCAGAAAATATATTTGTTGAATTGCTTTTACTCTGGAAGGATCAATGCGAATGCCATCCTTGTAAATTATATGACCGAGAAGTTTGCCTTCTTCCATGGCAAAAATACTCTTTTTTAGATTCAGAGAAATTCCGAACTCCCTGCATTTTTGAAAAAATATTCTCAAATGATACAAACGTTGATCATAAAAACCTGAAAACACTGTCAAATCATCTAAATACACCACTAAGAGAACATCTTTCTCATTATCAAAGGCTATATCCATCTCCTGCTGAAAAGTAGCCCCTGCATTCTTGAGTCCAAATGGAATTTTAACATACTGAAAGGTCCCCCATGGTGTGGTGAAAGTAGTTTTACCTTGGTCTTCTTCATGTACCAAAATCTGATTATAACATGAATAACCATCAAGCAGCGACATTCGTGATGCTCCAACTACCCTTTGCAGAACATGATCCATCTTAGGAAGGGGGTAATTATCCTTTAAAGACACTTTATTAAAATTTTGGAAATCAATGCACAACCTTATTTCTCTGGTCTTTTTCCTTATCGGAACCAAATTTGAAATCCAATCAGAAAACCTAATTGGCACAGTGATACTAGTTTTATACAATCGATTTACCTCTTTCTTGATGGATGGAAACAATCTTGGATTTATCCTTCTTAACTTCTGTCTGAAGGGTTTTTGATCCGAATTGATGGGAATAGTGTGCTGAATGATATTCTTGTCATAGACCTTCAAATCTGTATAATCCCATGCAAAAATATCAGAAAATTCAGATAACAATTTGACGTACTTATCTTTTGCCTCGAGAGATAATGTCTTAGACAACATAACCATCTTGGGCTTATTTTCTGTTCCAATTTTCACGTCTTCCACACCCTTTTCTGTAGGAGTCAATGTTGGTTTTCTCACCACATCATCCTGATCAAATATTTCTTCTAAAGGTATGAGACCTCTAGGAATAATATTATCTTTCAGCTGCAAAATAATCATCTGATTGGCCTCTATGTTTTGATCATCAAAATCACAAACATCATCAATAAAAGCATCTTTGAACTTCCCTTCATTCTGCAAAAGGCTATTCATTTCTTTGTCATCACAAAAAACTTGCTAGTACCTTAAATTATCAGGAACAGTAGGTCTATGTTTGACATGAATTTCAAATTTATTACTAGAGTTCATAGGAATTTTGAGCTTACTTGCTACTGTAGCAAGCGAATCTGCAATGATATTTTGACTTCTTGGTACCACTGTTAATGTATATTCAAGAAACATTTTTAAGATATCCAAGACTGCATTTCTATAGGCTCTCATTCGCGGATGTTTTGCTTGATATTCTCCTTTCACTTAATTTATGACAAGCTCATAATCACCATAAAAAAAATTCTTTTTTCACCAAGTTTCTTCAAAATTTTGAGACCTGTGATCAATGCTTCATACTCTGCTTCATTGTTAGAACAGTAAAAATCCAATTTACAAGAGCATTCTCTAACATTAATTGGAATTCCACCTGACTTACCAATAGGACTTCGGAACCAAATACCAATACCTGCACCTTCCTTACCCAAAGCACCATCGAAATCCATGCTCCAAAGTCCATCTTTGTCTTCTAGATGCTGAAACTTAACTATTGGTTCTGATTTACCTTGGCTGGTCACCTCATTTTTCTGATCTACATTGATTTTTTGTTCTTCTAAAGGCTATTCAAAAGAATTCACCTTTTATTTTTCCTTATCAAGAACTGCTCTAAAACTCTCTGAAATTTCTGGTACATCCTCTATCACTACTAGCTGATTATTTACATCATTCAAATCACCATCATTATACAAAATAAAAGATTCTAGATCTGTATGTACAACCTGTATTGGATGATTTATGGGCTTCTCCTTACTCGATATCATATACTTCATTTTATTTTCCTGATACAATTTCCTCAATTGCCGAAAACAGGAATAGTAGCATAAGATAAGTCAAGTTGTAAAGTACCTTTGAGTTTGGCTCCCCATGATCTAGAAAATAGCATGCCGAACCGAGGTGGTATATCAGCCACCACCACATCCATCAAAAAATTCTTGGGTGCGATTTGGTCTAAGCAAACCACTAAATATTTAATGAGACCAATGCAGCAAACTCTACCAGAATCAAATGAGTACAAATCATGATACGGTCGGGTGATATCCATGCGCATATTTTTCATAATAGCCTTAGGCATTAAATTGTGAGAAGCCCCGGAATCAAGCATAGCATTATGAAGAATGTACTCATGTAATATAAGGCTTAAATAAAAGGGGGTAAATTCACTCTCTTCTAATTGACCATCTATGGCTAGACCGAAAATGAGCTCAGGGTGGTCATCTTCAACATTAAGCATATCGGACAAAGGATCAACTAGCAACAGGTTAGACACCTGATGTTTGTAATGACTATTCTTTACTAATTCTATCAAAGGAATGGACACTTTAAATTTAGCTATTTCATTTTCTAAATTAAAAATTGTTACTTTATCTACCTCTTTGACAATAGGATCCTTTGTTATATTCTCCTTTTTCTGAGTGTCCTTCTCTTTAGTAGCTAAGCTTGTTGATGGCTAGTTTATGTTGCTATGATTCTGATCTGGATTCTCTTTACCCTTTCTCTGATTATTCAGAAGATCATTATTTGGCTGGACCTCTTTCCTTTTCTGCATAGGATTGGCAGGTACATCTCTAATCCTTAAATAATATTGTTTCTGTTGTGCATTCAAAGAATTCATATACCCATGATGGTAATTATTGGATTTAGTTTCCAAATCATCATCATTTGCTAAGTTATAGTCCTCATATTTTGGAGAATCCAAATTTTCAGTATACTCTTCATCTTCAGTCAGGAACATGGGCAAACCATCAATTGTAAAGAAATGATTTGTTTCAACCACCGGATCTTCATCTTCTTCCTCTTCCACTCCTTAGACATAATTCTGCTACAACGAGGTTCGAATCTGCTGTTGTTGTTGTGCTGCTTGGTCAGGTGCTTTCTGCTCTCTCTGTTTGATTCTAAATCGAGGCTGTTGCTGCCCTCTAAAATTTGGGTTCCAGATCTGTGGTTTAGGTCTATCTAAGATAGAAAATCGGTCAACCATTCTTTCCATAGTTTCGAGTAATGAATCCATTTTAGCATCAAAAGTAGAAGTATCCTCTTTGATGGTCACCCTATTTTCAGATCTCATCCTTGCTCTCTTGGCCAACAAATTTGCTTCCACACTTACAACATTATTTTTCATCTCTACTAAAGTTGTAGGATCATGTTCACGTAGTTGATATGCCATATTAGTATCAAATACATCTGGAAAATTGACTAAAGACAAACCCTACAATGGTTTGATATGTGCAGGAAGAGAATTATACAATGCATTAAATCTCACACAATAATATTTCACAGTCTCACCAACATTCCTTTTGATGTTCTCATAGAGTGACAGAATTTGAAGGGGATTTTTCTTTTTTTCTTGTATTACTACAAACTGATGATGCAAAAAATTCTAAAGTGTTAATAGTGGTTGTTGGTAGAGCTCTGAACCATTTTCTTACTTCCCCTCCCAGTCTCTGTGCAAAGAGCCTCATCTTCACATCCTCTATATCAATCTCATGAATATCAAAGAAGTCATTCATCTTATATACGTGCTTTTGTGTTGTCAGAGGCTGAGTATTGTCAAACAAAGGGATTTTAGTTTGGTAATCTTGGGGCATAGCACCAGGGTTCTGAGGGAGATCAAGGGGGGCATATCTTGCAGCCATGATGACTGGAGGTGGAGGATTTATAATAGGGTTTATAATAGGGATTTGGGGTTTTGAGGGAGAACAAGGGGGGCATATATTGCAGCCATGATGACTAGAGGTGGAGGATTTATAACAGGGTTTATAACATGGATATGGGTGCTAGATGTGATCAAGGGAGGATTAGTCACTGATTGAGTAGTGTGAAAAGTGATGGTAGAAGAAGCTGAGATCTGAGGTCTATTTATTACACAAGCATTTACTTGCGAAGAATAGTTCTACAGATCTTTAATAACTTGTAAAATTTGTGACCTTGATTGTGAACCTGATTGTGAATGTGAAAAGTGATCTTCAACAGGATTGTGAAAAGAAATGTAGTAATCAAAAATTGCTTCATCGATCCAACTCAAATATTTTCTCCGGAATAATATTTGTTCAAAATTTATATCAAATTAAATATCTTGCAAGTTTTCTAACTTTCCAGGGAATGAATTAGCTCTAGGAATGGAACTTCTCTCTCATTGATTTTTGGCTGTACTAGATGTCTCAACAATAGCTTTAGCTTTTCTTCCAATGTTCTGAATATCACTAACAATGGTGGGAGGATTCGGATCGGGATTGGATCTAGTGTATCTTCGGGAAGCCAATATGTCCAATTTCAAAAACAAATTTGCACTTTACAAATTTTTCAATTCAGCCTTTGAATAAACTCTAAACTTATCATCCAAAAGTTTAAGAATTCAATGAAAACTTATTACTGGGGTTGATATGATCTCAATTTTTACCCCAGTATGGTCGTCAAAATGTTATCACTCGAATTGAACCTCAGGTTGAGAAAGGCAATTCCGAGGTAACCTCAAACCATGCTTAGCCAATTAACTAGCCCTACTAGGCCAGATGAGGGCTCTCTCTATATGGATCACAGTCAAAATGACTGCATAAAGAAGATATTAGGATAGGTATAGTAGCTCAGAGTTTTTGATTTTTGATTGTGTAGGGTTTTGCTGGATCAGGAGGAGTCAAGTAGCTAGGGCAGGGAAATTAGGTCAAAATTTGCAGGGTGTTCTATGGGGCAAGGTAGGTAAAATGTTTAGCACTTTAGATTTTTTATGATGTGATGATCAAGACAGATGAGGAGCAATAAATAGCATGATGAATTCATGGTTTCTTCCTAAACTGAAGAAATTACAAAATTATGAATGTTTACCCAAAACAAAGCATAGAAATTATGGATTCTGTTCATCTAACTTGAAAACATTCATTTAATAGCAATGAAATGATAGATGAAGTAAAAAAAAATTCTAACATATGATCACAAAATAATAAACTAAAACTAAACATAATACCACATGGATCCCATAAAAATAGCTGCAAATTTGATTAATGTCCAAGCCAAAACTGATACAAAAATATGTCTCTTGAGATGCCAAAGCTCTTATTGAATCCAAACATTACAATGACTAAGGAAATACATCATATAGACCTCAAAACCACTCTTCCTAGCCTCAGGGAGTCGAATCCATGAGATAGGGGTCAATTTCACCTACTCCCAAACAAGAAACTGAAGACTAGGAAGACCCAACAATTTGCCTCTAAAAGAGAGGAAATTGATTCATTTGACCTCTAGAGGACTTATCTCATGTATCTACCCTAGATAGCGATAAAAAATGACATTTAAATTTATCTTGACCTTTTACATCAATAATTTCTCATTTCCCAAGATAAAAAGTCAAAAAGTCAAAATTTGCTGAAGATGATGAAAATTGCATTTTCCTGGCAAACGCGCAGCGCCATGACAGGAAAAATAGCTTCTTTTGCAAGAAAATTTTGGAGGCCTTCCCGGTGTCCAAATAAGCTCCAAGATCACTCATTGAAAATATCTCTGAGTCTATTTTCCAAATATGCCTTCAGTTTCAAAAATAGTGCCCATATTCCCTATCAAAATGGGAATCTCCCAAGACTGGTAAACGCGTAGCACCAAGGTCAAAAAGGAGGCAGAGACAGAAAATTTGGTGGTTTTTTGCACCTTTGAGGGACCATTTCTCTTCCAATATTTCTGAAACTTTCTAGGGTTGGTGTCATATTCATTCTGAACACAATGGTGGTGGCCATTTTTCATTTGGATGCCCCAAAACTGGCTCTGCGTGTTTGGCAGAATTTCTGTTTGCCAAAATTGCTCAAAAAACAAAAAATGCACTAAAGTGCCAAATGTGCCAAAAACTTGCCAAAATATGTGAGGTTACTTGCTGATCAAGGGCTTGAGGCATGAAGAGACACCTCAGCAAGTATGTCTAACCTCTCCTTCTCCTTTTGCTCAGTCAAAGGTTGAATTTTTGCATGGACTCGTTTGAGCTTGGCCCTTGCAATTTTGTTCCTCATGGAATAGTGATTTTCCATTTTCCTCTGAATATCATTGTCCTTTTTGGACTTCTCTAGAAAAATCTCTAGATTCAAATTGGCTCTATCAAGCCATGACTCTCTATCTCTACTAATCTCTAGGGCAAGCAACTCACTTGGAGTGAGCTACTCTGCCAACTCAACTTCTCTCTGTCTTTCCCGAGATAAAGCTCTCTTTAGCCCTATTATCTTTGGTCTCTGTCTTGGAGGCTGATCCTCCTCATCATCAATCTCACCAAATCTGTCCAAGGTCTCCTCCAACAAGGCCTTGGCCTTTTCTGCCTCTCTTTGTGCTTTTATGGTCCTGACCTCACTGATAATCTTCTTGGTTTTCAGCTGTTGATTTTCTTGCTCAAGAAAATCAATCACATATTGTGCTCTGTCAATATTAGCTTGAAGTTCACTAATCTTTGCCTCTTTGCCTCTAATTACTGCACTGGTGATTCTGTCCTCATCCTCCTCATCAAGGTCAATCAACTAAACTCCTGCTCTGTTTCATGTTTATCCTCCTGCTCATCAATGATTGGCTCCTTAGCCTTTTCTTTACCATTTTCCACCTGTTTTGATGATGAAGAAGGCATGGCCCCTTTCATTCTAAGTGAAGAAAACACATGCGTGTGGCCTCTTTGATAGGTCTTGGGAAATGTTTCAGCATCAGTCACATTAGCCCAAGTTGCCTCAATGTATTTCTCACTGTTTGATGCCTCAGTATCATGATGTGATCATGAAGGGTTATGGAAAGGTGAAGAAGTAGGATCAACATGAGGTGAATGGGTCTGACTAGGTGATGATGTATGAGTAGTATACAGAGATGGAGAAGTGGAAATGGGAGGATGAGATGATGAAGGGATAATTTGCTCATGATGACTAGGTGGGGTAATGAAAACTTCATTTGCAATGAATGTGTCCCATGGGATGTTATTTTTCTCAATCTGATGCATGAATATCATCTTGATGAGGGAATGATGAAAAAGACTCTGCATTTGATGATTATAATACCTCTTTTGTACAATGTATGCCATATTTTCAATACTGCGGGAGAGATAGTAAGGTATGTGAAGCATTCTGACTCTAGTGAAGTGCATGAGGAGTCATATATGATATGAATAGAGTTGAGAAAACCTCCCCTCACAGGTGAAGTACTTCATGATTATTTTAATCATAGGAACATATCAGTCAAGGAGATGAGAGAAAGGGAAAATGGACTTCTTGTCATCCTTGTATCTAGGTTTGAGATATGGTTCATAATAGCTCAGATCAATGTTTCCTTATTTAAACCATTTCTCTCCCACATTAGGGATCCCTGTAGCAGCTGAAATGGAATTAGTGGACATGGTAAAAGTGACCCTATCAAGAATGACTTGCCTATCATGAAGATTGGTGATGAAAAACCTTGTCAACACATGGTGATACTGAATCTACTACACTTTCTCAGAAAACTCAAAAAAACCAACATGTTTAAAACATGACACAGTGAGAGGAGAAGCCATGGGATCCTTTGTGGTTATTGGTTCATATATGCTGATTTTCCCTCCTTTGTGGTCACTTATCTTTGGTGTTTGTTTCTCACTGACACCTCTATCCTCCTCTTCAGACATTTTGAATTTGAAGGCTTGGGAAACCCTAGGGTAAATGGAATGAGATGGAGTGAGAGATGAGATGACTAGCTTAGGCAAATGGAGGGAATGAGTGTAAATGAAAACCTAGGTATATGAAAACCCTAGGATTTAACACTGTTTATAACTGATATGTATTTTAGGGACATGAACAGGGATATGGTGCATGAAAATGAGAAGGAAATGGAAACTAGGGTTTCATAGGAAACAAACACTTCAAATCTTTAATGGAACACCAAATATATGAGAATATAGGTGATTTAAGGTCCAGTTATTGATTTAAAGCTCATTGGAGAAGTTTGTGAGAAGATTTGAGCTTGATGGAGGTGGTGAAAATCTTTAAAACCCTCACTGTGGAAATGCGCAACGCTCTGGACAAACACGCAGCACCAAGACAAATGCTCAGCGCCACTCTGCAAACATGCAACGCCCGTGTAAATTTCTCAGGAGGTATTGGGCAAACGTGTAGCGTGGTTGAGTAAACGCGCAACACCCATGTAAATTTCTTAGGAGGTATCAGAAAAATGCACAGCGCGGTTGGGTAAACGCGTAACGCCAAATCAAACGTGCAGCGCTAAAGTGCAAACGCGTAGCGCCTTGAAATTTGACCCAAAAATGCTCAAAAAACTCAAAATTTCTCCTTTGCTGAAAACTCCTAATGGTTGAATGGAAACAATGACTTGTTTTGAGGTGCTTTGAAAGAATTTATAGCCAAGTGGATTTGAAATTTAATTTGAATCACCCACTTTTATAATGTTCACTTTTCCTTTGGCACTGATATTCTTTGAACTTTTTGACCTTTTGGCATTGCAAGTTGATCAAGCATGGAGTTTGGATTTCTTTGCTCCACTTAGGCCAGGCATGATTTCATTTGACAACTCGGGATTGAATTTATTACATATGAGAACATAAAATTACATTTGGAAAAACAAAAATAAATTACATATTGAATTTTATATCAAAATGACATTTTGATATAAAAATCATTAAACTGAAAAAATACAACTTTTAAAGTATGATAATTACATCATGATGATCTTATTTAGTCCCTCTCATATATGTGCTGACGTCATCTAATATGAAAGAGTGACCTTGAAAAATATAAAAAACCTAATGACTTAATGGGACTGCTTTTGACCTAACTTTCATAAATGAGATTTTGATCTAAAAGACTTCCAAGTGAACAAAGCATTTCCATAGGTGTTGTTTTTCTCAAGGAAACATGAGAATGATTCATCCAATATGATCTTATAAGGGAGAATGAAGCTTTATTGACAAGGCGAACAACCAGTGGAACAATTTTATATAATGATCTAATGGAATGATGGGGAATTTCTTCAAAATGGGACACCTAATATGCACATGCAAAATGTTTTTTGATCCCTGGTGGAAGTATGCAAATACTAACACTAACAACAAATACGCATTTTTCGTCCAAATCCATTAGTTGTTTAAGGCTATGCTATTGGGCTACAATTAAATTTAAGTCTACTTCCAAGGAAGTCCTTAATGTTTTGATCTCAAAATCAACGGGGAAGATGGGATTCTAACCAAAAAATTGTTCATAAGGGGAAAAAATTGTGGTATTACTCCAAGTGGTCCTATAAGCCCATAATACCTCAGTAAGTCTTTCCACCTAATATTTCCTATGTCCTACCACAATTTTTGTAAGAATAGCTTCAAGTACTTTACTGGTACTTTCCACCTATCCATTTTCTTGAGGATGATAAGGTATGGTAACTCTATGATGGAATCCATATTTGTTGACAATATTTTGTATTATCTAACAGGTGAATTGTGATCCTACATTTATTACTATTTCTCTAGGCACTCTATATCGAGAAAATATTTATTCAAAATTAAAATCCACAGTAATGTGATGAGTTTCCCAGGTAAGTGATTTGGTTTCCACCCACTTGGTCACATAATTTGTATAGACAAGGATGTAAACATTCTGCTGAGATGGGGAATTAATTGGTCCCACAAAATCTAATGCCCATCTCTCAAAAGGTTCCAGTACTAGATCGGGTTGTAACAACATCTTATATGATTGTATTGGTTGACCCATTATTTGACAGTTGTCACAGCCCTAAACATACCTTCCTGCATATTAGAATATGGTGGGCCAAAAATAACCCATCTGTAACACCTTATAACATGTCCTCCTATCTACAAAATTTCCTCCACAATGTCCATCTTGACAGGCCTTTAGGATCTCATGTATCTAATCCTCCCTCACACATATCCTAATTTGTTGATAAATACCCATGTGAAAGAGGTTTCTATCCACCCAAAAATATCTGGCACTTTTTTTTTATAATTTTCTTCTTTTCTCTAGCAGAAAGGTGACGAGGCAACTTCTTTGCAGTGAGATAGTTAGCAATATTTTCATACCAATGTGAATAAGTAGATACTACAAATAGATATTCATCTGGAAAAGACTCCTTAATAAGAAGATCATTAGTAGCATTAGTTAATATAGAAACAAAATACGCAAAAAAATTATATTTTCCAGACTTATCTATAATAGAAATATCAAATTATTGGAGTAACAACAACCACCTAGTAAACCTGCCATTTGTAACATGTTTGTTAATTAAGAACCTGATAGTTGAATGGTATGTATAAACAAAATTTTAGTAACTAGTGAGATGATGCCTAAATTTATTAATAATATGTACAAAAAAAGAAATTCTTTCTCTGTAATAGTATAGTTTACCTCTATAGGGTCTAAATGCTTACTAACGTAATAAATGGCATATGGTTTATTTCCTTCTTGCTGACCAAACACAACACCAATAGATATATCGGCAACATCGATAGAAATGTGGAACGACAAGTTCCATTCCAGTCCTCTCAAAACATGAGTTCTTGTTACATGTTTCTTCAATTCTACAAAATAACTATCACACTTATTAGTCCCTTAAATTCTGTGTCCTTTTCTAGTAGGGAAAATAATGGAAATCCAATTTTAGAATTTTTTTCTATAAATCATCTATAATACCCTGCTTTTCCTAAGAAACTACATACATATTTTTGTGTTTTAGGAGTGGGAACTCTTAAGATTACCTCTATATTTGTTGGATTCACTTGAATACATGCAAAAACAATGTAATTTCGTAGAACAATACCCTCGGTCATCATCATATGTAATTTTCTAGTGATGAGACCAAGGCGGTTGTGAATGCAACAGTCAATCACTTTTTCAAGGGTTTATAAAAACCACTCCCATAAGGTGTGAAATCACCCATAAGCATTTCCAAACAATCATTAACCATGTCAGCAAAAATTCCCAATATTTCCCTCTGAAAGGTTGTTGGTGCATTACATAATCCAAAAGGTAAAAATTTATAAGAATAAGTAACCCAAGGGAAAGTAAAGGTATTTTTATCTTGGTATTCAAGGTCGATTTAAATTTTATTTTAGCCACTGAACCCATCATGAAAATTAAATACCTTTTTACCAGATAAGGTATCTAGGACTTGATCAATAAAGGGTAATGGAAAGTGTTCCTTTTGAGTGGCTTTATTCAACTCCCTGTAATCTACACAAATTATCCACCTCCCATTTTTCTTAGGTACAAAAACTAGTGGAGATACCCGTTGATTTTCTGAAATGGGATAGAAAAAACTTGCATCTAAAAGTTTTTCGAGTTCTTCTTTCACAACGCCCTTCAAAGCTAGATTCATTGTTCATTGAGGTTGTCTGACATGTCATGATCCTCCCTTTAAATAAATATGAGGTGTACATATAATAGGATGGATTCCCTTCATGTCTTTATAACCTTATGCAAAGGCTTCCTTATATTTCCCGAGTAACAACACTAATTTTTCTTTTTGTTCAACAAATAAATTAGGATTGATGTTAAGGGTTTTTATAGGATCAATTTATACTAGTATACTTTCAAGGCCAGAGGTAGTAGGTATATCATGTGTAATAGTTTTATCAAGAGGCTCCTTATTTTCATATTCATCTATTGAATCATTTAATAGTTGGGATGTACAAGGTGTAACAACAGATGAGTCACTAGTGAAATTATTGATGACATGATATTCAATTTCACTTTTAAATTCTAAATCTTTACTGATAGTGAGTACTAGACGAGCATCCATTTCTTCCAATTCAAATTATGATTATGAAGGGTTTTTAGTTTTAAAACTTGGTTTAGAAGGAGGATGATATGGCAATATTCTTGGTGGTATATCCATTTTAAATAGTCATACACCCAAATCTACATCATATATAAGCATTGAAAATTTCCAACCATGGTATCCTTAATATCAAGGGGTGTCCACCTAGACATGTTTTAAGTTTATGCACCATGAAATCAACTAGGTATTGCTAAGATTCAAATGTAATAATAGCATATTCTAATATTTCTTCTAGTCGTATCGTAGACCTATCATCCAATTCTAAAACAATAGGAGTTGGTATTAGATTAGTCAGTGCAAGTAGTCCCATTGTTTCCTTAGTAATTATATTGATAGAAACTCCTAAATCAATAAGATATTAGGAAGAATCATTCCACCAATAGTTAAATTTACAGTTGGGTTCCCAGGGTCCTCAAACTTGGTAGGTACATTATTTCCTAATATTAAATCATATAGTTTTCCAATAATGTACATAGTAGGAGGGTCTTGAGGTTTCCTACCTGGATTTTTAATACACAGTTCTTTAACTATCTTAGCATAAATAGGGAAATCTTGAATTTCTTGAAGCAAAGGAATTTGAACATGCAAAATTTTCAACTCCGTTAGAAAGTCAAACTCAACTTGTATCACATTTTTAGCCTCATTCAATATTTCTGGATAAGGTGGGCTCAAAGAAGTCTCATTTCTAGTAGTTGTTATAGGTTTCACAACGTGAGAAAAATCTGTTGTTACAACAAATTTTTTTGTTACATGGGCAATGTTGGTTGTTACAGGAGCACTGCCAGTTGTTAGAGTCACATCCACAGTTTCAACATTTTGCACATCATTGACCGTTACAACCTTTTTTTTTCCATTTAGAACCTTGAGTCCTGTCTCCTCCCCTTAAAAAAATTTATTCCTAATTTTATATTATAACAGGGGGAGGAGTGGGGTTTACTTTCCTACCCGAGAAAAGTTGGATTTCATTATATTTAATAGGTGAAATGCAGTAAGTAGGAAAAATAGAATATTCTACCTATTTTATTGCCTTATTATTAGGATTTGGATTGGGCTGTGTAGGAAGATGATGGCATAAAGGAGGGGAACTCATAGGCACACTAGAAGGAATTTGTAGTCATTGCTACATCGGAGGCATCTGGTTTGGGAGAGAAAATCCTCATCAAGTGTGAGGCCATATAGGAACATGCCACTAAGGCCAAGGCATAGGATTTTGAGCATAAAATTATTGGGATTCTTCCATGAAATTGTTGGATATTGAAACGATTGTAAATATTTTTACCCATACAATTTATTGTTTAAATTGTTTATTCTTCAAAAAAAAAAATAATGTGTTTTCACTTGGTAATAAAGTTGGGCATATCTTTAGAAATGTCGCTTTAGTTAAAGTTTCAAAGTTAATAAATTTTGTTTAGTGCATTATTTTAATAAAGATTCCAACAACTATTTATCGTGCATGTTCTGATGACATTCAATTCCTCCACTGTAATCTACGGTCAAGAATCCATTGCAAGACCCCCCCACACTCCTAATGTTTAATGAAGGGCGGGGGGGGGGGGGTGGGTGTGCGTCTTGCAATTTTTTTTCATAAAAAGCACCCATCAATATGTGTTAGACACTCAGTCATTGTGGGACCCCCCCTCTAAATTCACTTTTCACCACCCCCCACCCCTCCACCCCCTAGCACAAACCACTCTGTAATTTATTCCTTCTCCACCATACGCCACTTTTGTCCTTCCGCTAAATTAACCCTCTCCAGTTCCTCCAATAATTTAATGGTTTAAACATTAAATCATTAATTCACTCCCACCAACATTCTGATAGTTATTTTTTTGACGCAAAAAACATTTTCATCAATGAGTATCCAAAACCATTTGGTAAACCTAATTACCCTCCATCAACCGTATCATTTTCCTTCATATCACCAATGTTTGCAGAAGTGCTCAATGAAATAAAACTTTTGGATTGTGCAGTTGACCACTTTAATAAGCTATCAGATCATTGGGTATTCTTAAATCCTTGTGTTCCTCTTATTTTGAAATGGCTAGTCAGAAGGGATACACTAAGATTTTTGTTGAAAACCATATGATTCCCCCTATCCCTAATCTTGATGAATTTCTTGTGGTATATGTTGATTTCAAAATCATAGAAACAAAATGTGAATTTGACTTATATGAATTGAAAAATTGGGCATTTCAAAAATTCGAAGATGCTAGTGATGAATTCGAATTTTGGGATGTAATATTCCAAAATTAGCATGCAACTAATTAGAATATTAATTTTTTCTGATTTCACTTAGGAGAAGAATAAATGGGTAAGGAGGCCCATAAATTTTAGAAATAAGAATAAAATCCCTCATAATGTGAAAAGGGATCATAATGCTCGCTGGATTTTACACTCTCATGTGTTAACAGGGACAAATGCATATGGACAAGGTCAAGTTTGACCAAGTCAACAGTGCTGGTATGAGAGGAGGAGATCATCCATGGAGACAATGCAATGCAAGTAGGAGGAAGATTCCTTGGTGAAGGAAACCCTAATGAGTGGGGCCCAAGGAAAGAAGGCTCACACATGTTTAAAACAAGGGCAAGGAAGCCATATCAGGACATCTTATGAATTGAGTATTGTATTTTTGTCTGCATGATTATTCTGCTTTCTCCAACTGTTTAGTTGAGATTGTTGTGCTGCATAGCACAAGGCATTCCTGTTTAGGAATTCCTTCTCCTTTCTTGAGATGAATCTTAAAGGAGCTTGCACTAAATTTTTCCACATCCAGGCTTGAGGCCAAGCATCCCCCTTCAGCTACAACTTTATTTCTGCAACAGTATAACTTTGTGTTGTAGGGTGTTGCAGTGGGGGTTCACAACACCACTTCCTGCACTTGTTTTTCAAAGGAGGGAGATTCCATTCATTTTGGAGATCAGTAAGGAAGGTTTAGGAGCATATTTTCATATCTTCGCACTTGGCCAAAGTACTCCCATCACCTACAGTGCAGTCCCTTGAAGTAACTGCATCATTTCTTGCAGTGTCGCAGTGTGAGGGTCAAACCCCTCAATCTTGAGCTACTTTCTTAGGGAAAAGGCCATCCTTTCTCCTATAAAGTTTGTAGGAAGGATCCTCCTTCATTCATTGTATTATTAAGCTGTATGTATGCATATATTCAGTTATACTACATTATTTCAGATCTATATCTGCAGATCTAACATTTTTTACTTGTGCTTTCATGAAACCCTTGTCGGGTTATCTCCAGAATGTGTAAAAGGGGCTAGATATCTATTTTTCTTCATGAATTGAGTAATAAAACCATAGATATGTTATTTATATCATATTGTATTAGAAACCCACACATAATCACGCTGCGTTTGCTTCAGAAAATTCTGTATATTCTAAGTCATGGGATTTGAGCATTTTTAAGCCATATTGGGACTAGGAGGTTTGTTTAACACATCAAAAGGGATTTTTTTTTCTAATCCCCTTCTGGATGTGAGTCCCATAATACATCAGCTAAGGGATCCCAGTGTTATTTCTCATAGTTATAGTGTAATCTCTTGAAGATAACGTTTTTATGGTCCATATTACTGCATTTCCCCACTTTGGGATAATCTAATGGGACATATTTTTCTGCTATAACATTAATTTTATGGCTATGTGTTCTACACACATTTTATGAGCTGATTGATCCATTTCTATTTCTAGTTTTGTGTTCATGTATTGCTACTTCCCTATTTTTGGATATTACAATGGTATCAGAGCATATTCTTGGCTCAGCTCGTGAGTTCCAGCCATTAAGCTATCAGGAGAATAAGAATACAAATAGAAGAAGCAATATCAGAATGATGGAGAGAATGAGCTTTGTCTCATCACTTTTGAGATCTAGAAAGAACCTCTCCAAGGAGGTTAAGCAGATGAAGGAGAAAATTTGTAATGAAATTCCTAGAGGGTTTCAAGAAGAGGAAGGGCCATGCACTTCCTATTCTAAAAGAGGAGAAGACAAGAAGCATGAAGGACACTTGGAATCTGAAATTTTAAGAAGGTACCTTGTAGAATAAAAATCCCAACCTAGACCTTTCAAGGAGACTCTAGCTCTTCCTTATTTTATCCAGTTGGAAGAAGAAAGGAGGCCCTACAACAATGGGATGATGAGAGGCAATAGATTTAAATTGTCCACTTTTAATGGATCACTCACATGTGCAGAAAAGGCTTGGGTGATGAAGCTAGAGGCATTATTCTGTAGAAATTTGAATAAGCGATATGTTATCCTTAGAGATTCTCTTGATCACACACTATTTTATCTTCATGCACAATACATAATCTCTTCTACCATTGATCATTACATGCGAAAATAAAATCAATTGCATGCACACATTAAAACCATAAAAATTCACACATATGAACACAGTATGTAATGGGAAAGCTTAAAGCTGAAAACCCCAACTATCTATATATTATATATGTCATAGAGATCATGTAGAAATCATCATACAAAGCTCCTACCAAGCTCTCAGTACAATCTCCAATTGCTACACACTAATCAAGCTAGATCTAGCAAAACACATGCTCCAATCTCTGCCACCTGATAGCCTGCCTCTACTGTGAAATCCCTGATAGCCTGCCTCTACTGCGTAATCCCTGCTGAAGAATAGCTCTTGATGAGTTCAAATTATCCCAGCCTTGCTCACGCAGTCTTTAAAGGCATCTCTACTGAGTGTTGGATGCAAACCATGCATCACTATAGTCACAATTGATAGTCACACTGCTCTTTCACCTATCTCTCCACTGGTCTCCACTGAAACTGTCCATGCACTGTAGTTAACTGATGTATTCTTTAGTTGATTGATGAGTTAATAATTAGTGAATTAATTAATAATTAATTCACACCACTCTCACTAGTGTATCAATCAGTTAGACTAGATATAACTAGCTCAACTATGTTTAACTCAGTTAAACTGAACACAACTCCATCAACTACCTCAATAACTCCACCAAACTCTGTCACATGAGTTCTAACTGAAGTATCCATGCAATAGCTCCAATTAACCCTCAGGAATAGCGTAATTCCTTCTGTCAGCTCTTGTGCCACATCTGTGCACTTAACTGAAGTGCTCCAAGAGAATAAGATAATGTTTATAGTCCAAATATTATTAAGAGCTATTAATATTCGACATATCTATTTTTAGACTGGCAATCTAAAAATAGATTCTGCCCAATATGTCTAAAAATAGAAGTCCATCTATTTTTCCAACTTGACCAACCATCCACAAATAGCATCCTGCAACTCATAGAATATGATCGACATGTCTAAAAATAGACTTTGCGACAAAAATCACCTGTGTGGGCCCCACCTGGTTTAGGTGATCACTTTCCAACTAGGATCAGGAATGATGTTTCAGGATGCCTCCTTCACTGTTTCTTGTTGCAATCTTCAACACTCCCTCTCAACAAGAAAGGAGTTTCTTTGCATGCGACATGCAACTCCATGCATTCGCCCTGCAACCTTCACAAGCGCCATGCAACTCCATGCATCTGCTCTACAACTCCTCTAAAATTGAATAGGCTCCAGACAACTCAATCAGTTTGATGCATCTATCATAAAATTCTTCGAATTTTGCTGGGTGCAACTGCACATGTCATCAGGAACCACTGCGCTGTTGAACTCTTGCACCCATGCACTCTACACTTGCTGTCAAATTTGATCCGCGCTCCAGTATCCGACACTGTCACTTTGATCTGCCTGCATCAATCCAACTGGTCATGCTACTGCTTCTCTGTGGGCACCTTGTAGCTAGGTTCAATTCATGAGATCCACACCATCTCAATGAATCTTGCCCAGAAATCTCCTCTTGGGATTACTCATGCATGTCACCCCACCTCTCACCTGGTGGTATAGCTGCATGCACTCCCTCTGCCCATCTGGCACGAAATTTCTCTGCATGAGTGGTTTCTCCCACTCCATGATCCTCATCTTGCATACCCATATCCCTGAGGCTCATTTCATTTCACAAATCCAGCTCTCTCAAGCTTCTCCAACTGAAGGCTTTCACACTTCCCAATAGTAGGAAGCTCCGTATACATCCCATCTACTTCAAGTATTAGAGATTCTTTGCCTGAATCCCAACCTTCTTGACTTGTCCCGTTGCCTTGTGCCGAAGGAAAATTTTTCCTTCTCTAAATACAACTTCATACCCTTTATCCTCTAACATTGCGACTGAGATCAAATTCTTCTTTAAACCTGGAACATGCACTACATCTTGTAAAAGAATGATTTTACCTGACTCCCTCTGAAAGGTTATGGTACCAATGCCGGTGGCATTGTATTGTCCATTGTCACCCAACTCAACATGCAACTGGAGATCTTTCTCCACCAAGTTACTGAAAATATTCACATCTCCCATCATGTGAAAGGAAGTGCCACTATCAAAATACCACCCCGATCCCGATGCACTAGACACCATGGATCAATGAGAAGTTCAGCTCAAATCATGATGCAAAAGCTCACCAGCCAGCTCCAGTAGCTGCTGTTCTTCTTCTTCTGTGAAAAATTCATGGCGTAATGCCCATGTCGTGATAACGAGCACTTCACTTGGACATGTCACGCTCTTACCATCCGCACCGGGATTGAGAAGCATTCTTCTTGCCCTTCCCTTCCTCGCTTGGTGGCCATGCTAACTTTCATCATCATTCTTGGCTGAAGAAACATCTGCATCCCGCTTTATCTCCCTCCTACACAAGATCCGAGCAAAGTCGCTCCCATCCCCGCACCTTCCCCTACCATTGACATATGAACTGATAGGGAGTGCCAATCCCCTTCAATCCAAGGAGAGCCAAGCTCACCAATTCCTCGTCATCCACACTAACTCCTACACTCCCAAGCTCATCCCTGTAGTGGAAAAACTTTGTCAAGTATACCAGAATAGTGTCATTCTTCTCCATTTTAATTTTCTTGAGTTTATCCTTCAGTGCCAATTTCCTATGGTCGTTGCTACTTTGGAACATATGTGTCAAAGCCTTCCACGTAGAATATGGAGTGGCTTTACCATGAAGGCTTGACACAATATGGTCTTTCACACCTTCCAACAGAATCCTCCTTGTCCTTGCTACTTTCTTTTGCCATGCGTCAAGTACTGGCAGCATCACTAGAAGTAGGTTTTGGAATTTTTGCATCTATGAACTCCTTCAACCCATTGTCATCCAACACCGCCTCCATCTTGTCCTTCCATGAAATATAATTCGAGCTACCCTCAAGGGCATACTCCAATCGCAATCTGTTAAAAGACATCTCAACTTTGACACCAAGAAATCACTATAGCAATTTCGAATTCCACGAGCACAAAACTCAACTGCTTCAATGCTTTCCAATTGCTCCAATGAACAATATCCCTCTGATACCACGTAGAAATTATATAACTTATGTGTTATATGTCCAAGATTCTCCTGATCTCACACTATTTTATCTTCATGCAAAATACAGAATCTATTCCACCATTGATCATCTGCGGAAATTAAATCAAGATTGCAATGCACACATGAAACAATAAAAATTCACACACATTAACACAGTTTTTTAATGGGAAAGCCTAAAGCTGAAAAAACCAACTATCTATATATAATATATGTCATAGATATCATGTAAAAATCCTCATACAAAGTCTTTCACAAGCCTTTGGTGCACCCCTAATTTCACACACTAACTGCTAGATTCACAAAACATGCTCCAATCTCTGCCAATTTGTATAAATTTCATTTAATGTGGCAATCTCATTAAGAATAGCTCTATTAGTCTTAATTTATCTCATATTTGTTCATATTATTAGTTCTTTGTATGTTACATTCTACTGATGCTAGATGTAAACCATGCATCACTATGTAGTCACAATGGATATTCACACTTTCTTTCACCTATCTCTGCACTGATCTCCACTGAAACTGTCCATGCACTGAAGTTAACTGATGTATTCTTTAGTTGATTAATGAGTTTATAATTAGTGAATTAATTAATAATTAATTCACACCACTCTTCACTAGTGTATCAATCATTTAGATTAGATACAACTAGTTCAACTATGTTTAGATTAGTTAAACTAAACACAACTCCATTAACTTCCTCAATCAACTCCACCAAACTCTCTCACATGAGTTCTAACTAAAGCATCCATGCAATAGCTCCACTTAACCCTCAAGAATAGCGTAATTCCTTCTGTCAGCTCCTGTGCCACATCTATGCACTTAATTGAAGTGCTCCAAGAGAATAAGATAATGTTTATAGTCCAAATATTATTAAGAGCTAATAATATTTGACATATCTATTTTTAGACCGGAAATCTAAAAATAGATTCCTACCAACAGTGTCTAAAAATATAAGTCCATCTATTTTTCCAACTTGACCAACCATCCACAAATAGCATCCTGCAACTCATAGAATATGATCCATATGTCTAAAAATATACATAGTCTAAAAATAGACTTTGCGACAAAAATCACCTGTGTGGGCCCCACCTAGTTTAGGTGATCACTTTCCAACTAGGATCAGGAATGATGTTTCAGGATGCCTCCTTCACTATTTCTTGTTTCAATCTTCAACACTTCCTACTACATCCAGTGGTAGAGAGAGAGGCTGTAGAAATTGCAGCGCTGCACCTTGAAGGTGAAGCAAGCACTTGGTGGTTCAGCCATGTGAGTCATGCAAGAGTATCTACTTTTGCAGATTTCACTCAAAAGGTGATTAAGAGATTCGATAAAGAGAAATAAAAAGAAGAGAAGCCCTCACCACCATGGGAGGAGGCATATACCAACGCTTTCATAACCATGGAGGAGCAACCTTCATCTTCAGCAGTTGGGGAAGCCAACACATGGGAGGAAGAAACTCTTGCAGCCATGTAAGAAACTTCAAAATGTCGCAAAGGTATGCCTAATTTTCCATCTCTTATCATTTCAGCAAATATTATGGAGGGATATAAACCATTGCATACTGCTAATCTAGAGAAATAGACTTGCACTGCGCTGTGCAACCTTGAGTTATTTAGGGAAGGGATGAACCATCATCCTCATGTACCTTTATTGAGTTTGATTTGGAGTATGAGGCAGCCACTACATCATTGGAGAGATTATAAACAACACTGTTAATCAATAGCAGTGAGGAGGTTTTGGCTCCAACATGCTTGGATCTTTATGGATTCAATATGGTCATGGGTATGATATCTTTTCTAGGGGATCTCCAAGGAGCTTCATTTCAACATCCCATGAAATGCAAGAAGATAAAACTGATTTGGGAGGATGGTAGTCTTCATTGGAGGAGTACCAAGATGGAAAATGGTAGGAGACATCCACACATTACTGAATGGGAGTGGGTGGAGAGAAAGAAGCTGGAAAGCTACTTGAAAATATATAATACCAGGCAGCAGGAGGCTTGGCTGTGTTGGCTACTCTTGAAAGAGTTTGGCCATCATGTAACATATCCTCTTTCTAAGGGTATGTGGGTGGAGGAAGTTTGGTAGGATACTTGCATCATAGGGCAGCAAGGAGTATGGATGCATTGTGTTGATATGACATTCTTCATATCAATCATTATGTCTTCACCACATGATTTGTATGATGGAGGTATGAGGAGGCATCAAAAACTTTTGTTGCTTGGGTTGTTCTTGGGAAAGCAGGGCAGATTTTCTCTCACACTTTGCATGATGTTGTAGGAGTAGGAGATGAAACTATCATGGTGCAAAGGGGCTACTCCTTAGCCTTGGATGATCAGGAGGTACTTCCACTTTGGAAGGAATTTCCTATATGTATCAGCATTATGGGAGATGTCTTTGACAATGAGCATGTCAAAGAATGGAGCTATGAGTTGGCAGGAGCCTACTTGCATAGGCCAACAACACTGTCACTTTAGAGCTGGGACTTATTGATGGAGTGTCCCCAGGATCACTTCACATTTGATGCACTTGGTGGACAAAGAGGAGGTGAGAATGATGGAGTAGTGGATGGAGACATCTATTATTGTGATATGTTCTTATTGACTTGGATTTCCAAGCCTAAGAAGGAGGATTCCCATGAACCATATGATTCATTTCTCTTCATGAGAATATGTCATACCACTATGGAGAGCTTGTTCTCAGATCCTATCATCATCTTAATTTCAGTACATGGTAAGAATATTTCTTTTGCATTTATTGATTGCCTAACACAATATTTGCATACTCTTACCATTTTTATTCAATGCATTGCTCCACAAGAGGGCAAGCTTTTCTTTGAGCTCCATGGTCAATTTTGGGCCAAATTATATGATGGAGACAGCCATATTTTGTATGGCCTTGGGAAAGTGTTATATTATTTCATGTATGCTTAGTTGATGTACCAAATCATTTACTATTCACTAGTAGATATGATGACATATATAACTAGCAATATGTCAAGAAACCACTTGCCACATTATTTTCTGAAACAGAAGTTTGGAAAACTGTGATGTGATCACTTGAGAAACTGTTGGTACCTTTCAGCATTATATAACACCTTCAATATTCTTCTCATTTGGATTCCATGTGGTGATCTTGTCCTATTCATCACATATGGGATGGCTTGGGACAACTTGATTCACAACATTGGAGAGGAGATCTTTGGAGATCTAGTCTTCTTCTTGCCACTTGAGGGAAACTTATTTGCAGCCCAAGATCAACAAATACTCTACACTTATCACAAGTGGAGAGAAGGACAACATGGTGTAGGCTATTTTGTCTACCATGTTAAGTTATTCAACCCACCTACCTTGCAGGAGCCAAAGGTGGAGGAGAATTTTCAGGAGTTGCCATGTGGAGAGGTAACTCATTTTTTATGGATGATAGCTTGGGGATGGAGGTTTCACTTTGGATTGATAGTTCCCAATGCATTTCAGACTCCATGCCTTGAGAGGACCTCTAGACAACCCCTAGTTTCCTCCTTGAGTATTTCACCTTTTCATGATGATGGCTATTTGGGATGCTCACCAAATGCTAGCTTGCATGCTTGGGAGGGGAACTATGGGGATTTATTGATGAGACAACATCATATTCCTTGGAGGAGTTCATCATATGAGAATGGTACAGGAGGAGGAAATGAGACTTTTTATTTCTATCCTTGCAGTTGCTTGAGGACAAGCAACATTTGGGAGGGGAGGATTGTAATATTTCAAAATTAGCATGCAGCTAATTGGAATATTGAATTTTGTTGATTTCACTTAGGAGATGAATAAATGGGTAAGGAGGCCCATACATTTCAGAAATAAGAATAAAATCCCTCATAATGTGAAAAGGGATCATAATGTTAGCTGGATTTTACACTATCATGTGTGAACAGGGACAAATGCATGTGGATAAGGTCAAGTTTGACCAAGTCAACAGCGCTGGTATGAGAGGAAGAGGTCATCCATAGAAACAACACAATGCAAGTAGGAAGAAGATTCCTTGGTGAAGGAAACCCTAATGAGTGGGGCCCAAGGCAAGAAGGCTCACACATGTTTAAAAGGAGGGCAAGGCAGCCATAGCAAGACATCTGATGAATTGAATATTGTATGTTGGTCTGCATGACTATTCTGCTTTCTCCAACTATTTAGTTGAGATTGTTGTGCTGCTTAGCACAAGGCATTTCTGTTTAGGAATTCCTACTCCTCTCTTGAGAAGCCTCTTGAGGGAGCTTGTAATGGATTTCTCCACATATAGGCTTGAGGCCAAGCATATTCCTTCATCTACAACATTATTTCTACAACAGTATAACATTGTGTTGCAGGGTGTTGCAGTGGGGGTTCACAACACCACTTTCGGAGCTTGTTTTTCAGAGGAGGGAGCCTTAATTCCTTTGGAAGATCAGTAAGGAAGATTATGGAGTTGATTTTCATATCTGGGCACTTGGCCAAAGTACTTCCATCACCTAAAATGTATTCCCTTGCAGGAACTGCATCATTTCTTGCAGTGTTGCAATGTGAGGGTCAAGACCCTTGAATTTGAGCTAGCTTCTTAGGGAAAGGGCCAACCCTTCTCTTGGAAAGCTTGTACGAAGGATCCTCCTTCATTTCTTATATTATTCAGATATATGCATATAGATATTTACTTAGACTACGTTATTCCAGATCCAGATCTTCAAATCTAACATTGTGTACTTGTGCTTTCATGAAATCCTTGCCGGGTTATCTTCTTAATGTGTAAAAGGGGCTAGATCTCTATTTCTCTTCATGCTTTGAGTAAATAAACTCTAGATATGTTGTCTATATAATATTATATTAGAAAACCTCACATAATCACGCTGTGTTTGCTTCAGAAAATTCTGTATAGTCTAAGTCATGGGATTTGAGCATTTTTAAGCCATATTAGGACCGGGAGATCTGTTTAACACATCAAAAGGGATTTTTTTCTGATCCCCTTCTGGATGTGAGTCCCATAATACATAAGCTAAGGGGTCCCACTACTATTTCTCACATTTATAGCATAATTTCCTGAAGATAACTTTCTTATGGTCCATATTGTTGCATTTCCCCACTTTTGGATAATCTAATGGGACATATTTATGCTGCTATAACATAATATGATGGCTATGAGTTCAACACACATCTCATGATCTAATTTTTCACTGCTATTTCCAGTTTTATGTTGATGTATTGCTGCATCCCCATTTTGGGATATTACATGGGAATCCATGTTACCTCAATTTGTTTTCCCTCAAACGCATAATTTCCCTGAATTTGTTTCTTGATGTGAAATTTTTTATCTACCCAGACAAAGAGTAATAATAGACAGATATGGTGAATCTTTGGTCTCCATAACCCCATAATCTATTTTCTAGGATCTGCATATTAACACTCCAAGTTCCCTTCACCCATTTTCAGTCAATAAACTGATGGAAATATAATAGAAACTTACCTTTCAGTAGTGAGCTAGTATCTTTCAATATTTTATGCTAGAAGGATATGAATTATCTCATCATAATCCACCATATTCTTCAACAACCTTTCCAAAAATGCCCAGATAAGTGATTTCTATGGTCTATTGTCTTTTAGGCTACTAAAGTAATGAATGGGTTCATGAAGTCATTTCATGGTTTCTGTTAGTCTTTTCATCTCACTACAAGGAAAAGAACCTCTAGTGGATGTTTTTGAGGAAGCCCTTATAAAAATAGCCCAGATATCCATTTGTAGCAGAGGTCACTAGAAGAGGTTGGGCAGTGGAGGTTTTTGTGAATGTTTTTTTTTGCGGTACGTTTCTAATTACATAGAGGCTAAAGAGGCATTGTAGAGTTATTTTTAAGTAATACAAAAACAATGGTGCACTTCATACATACAACGCACTGGTGCGTACTATCAAATGGCACACCGAGACACTGTGTTATCCATACAAACTGGCCCGGTGTGTCTTAGTAATCCAACACACCATAAAGAAGTGCGGTGCGCCATTGACACAACCACCCGGTGTGTCTCATAATCGAGCGCACCGAAAAATGGTTAATTCTAAAAAAAATACCAACCGTAAAAAAATCATTTTTACTTGTTACAGTGTTGTAGAGCTCTCAAGCACTAGTGTGAATTTTCCTTCTCTGATGCGCCCTGCCATCATTGCTCCCATTTCCCACTTTGCTTTCGTCCATTGCTCACCGTGTGGACTTCAAATTTTTCTAAACGGTGGGAAATTTTTATTTTTAGTATTTCGTTGCAAAGATTCCTCCTCAACATGCAAATGTGTAGATAATCTACTTGTTTCTCACCAAATTAATCTTTTAGCGGATTAATTTCTTAAATTGAGTTAAAATTCATCGTTAAAAAAATATATTTAACCACGGTGCATTCGAGATTTTCGGCTCGCATCATTCTTGGTGTTCCCTGTAAATTTACAGGCCGCACCATGAACGGTGTTAACAAAAACCACACCAGGCGGTTAATTTGACAGCCCGATGTGGTATCAAGAAAAAGCGTGTTGCTTTAACAATAAAATAGTGTGGTGCATGTCAGTTGCTGGCCGCACCAACCATTTAAATTTTTTCAAAATAACACACTATCTACGGTGGTATGGTCACTTACCGGAACGCACCGAGCATTTTGAAAAATAGACATAATGGCCCGGTGCATCCATATTATGAGAACGCACCGCCACTGCCAGTGGTAGAATATTTCTAGCTAGCGGTGTGTTGCGCTATAACAACTGCCCCGGGGCAGATTGTTTGGTCAATGCACCGCAAAAAAATATTTATCGAAGTACAATTTTCTGTTTTCGTGGTGCGTGAAGTTTTTCTGTGTGCACTGTGGGCAGTGCGTGATAGACAGGTACACAGTGGTGGCAATGCTTGACTATTTTTTTGGGCGCACCAAATGTTTTTTTAGAGAAAAGTTATATTTATGTATTTGTGAATACATTTTTCATTTAATAAAAAAATTAGGTTCTATGTATGAGGGAGGTTGATGTATGTAATATGTGAATCATTCATCAATGTCAATGGAGAGAAGAAATGAAACAACAAGAGCAGAGGGATGGCATTTATAACATGGTACAACAGTGGGAGGCATGAGAGAGAGAGATACTTTTGTACCCTCGCCCTATTACGACACCCACCCAGTTTCTCTCAAGGGAGGTAGGAATCCTTAAGTTTTATGAGAAGGATACATCCTTGAAGGGGCACAATGGGTTATTAGGATAGTTGATCTATAGGTGGGATGCCCACCGACAGGATTTTTGGGTCGGTCCTGGCCAGTGGTACCAGCCCACTGAGGAGGAAATTTATTTTATTACTAGCCTATCTAGGAGAGGGCATGATTTTCCCCACTTCCCAGATGTCCCCTTCAGTTATGTAGCAGGGATTCAGTTGGCGTACTCCCAGAGATACATTATGGATGATATACTTTCTCTTGCAGATTTTCAGGTGTCTGGTGGTCAGCTACGCATTGCTTCATTTGGTCCAGAGGAGGTTAGGTATCTCTCACTATTTATACTGACGACCATTGCACATTACCAGTGACGGGAAACAAATTAGTTTCCCTCTTTTATTTTTTGTTAATGCCATGACTTCTGAGATGGTCTACCATTTTTTTGTGGAATTTTTGTATAGCATTAGATAGATGTCGTTCTCAAGCATGTGAGAGGTTGACCTTCCCTTTTTCTTCAGAGTTATTTTGTTTATTTTTTGAGAGGTTTCCGGAGACGATGTTACATGTACGGATGCAAATGTGGGGCAAGATGATGCTCAAGAGGGGCATGTTCGAGTATCTAGCTAGGATATCTAGTGATGCACAGGAGCTGCTAGCCAATGTTGATGATCACATGTTCGTGATGGTGTCGTGTCCTGACGCGGGTTTGGATTGGCGAGGGTGTACCAACATCCTCTTCACACAGGATGAGCCACCAGATGCTAGAGCTAATATTAGTGTTTTCTTTAAATTAATATAGTTTCATTTTATTGTCTTAATTAATTAGAATAAAATTTATTCAAGCACATTCTTTAAATTGTTTAATTAAATTGTCTAATTATTGTTGTGTACTATATAATTTGTAGATATTAGCACATTCATTGGGGACATGATTCCACCCCCACCAGATGATCCTATAGATGATGAGGAGATGGCAGAGGCCATGGATTAGGGTGATAGACCTCCTCGGGTGTAGATATCCGTGGGCATGCAACATAGGGCAGACATTCGATTCAGGATGGAGTTGGGAGATCGACTGTGTAGACTCCTAGTTGATGAGGGAGTCCACCCTATGGCGATCAGAGAGATCCAGGATGATTGTATGCTCACAGAGCTCTCGAGGGACATGCCCCATGATATGATGAGCCTTATGTGTCATATCGTCAGAGCTTCAAGGCTACTAGCAGCTAGGAGGGATAGGCGCCATGGAGATGCGTGACACAACAAATCAATGGATGATCATGATCACGTGGGGAGTGATCGTTCTAGTACTCTACCTCCTCCTCCTTCACCTCACGCCAGAGATGAGAAACCAACATCTAGTCTCGAGTAGGCATATTATGAGCAAGCACCTAGTCCTGAGGAAACACCATCTGAGCATGCACCTCCTAAGTAGGCACATCCATCTAAGCAGGCACCATCCACTGAGCAGGTTTCACCATATCAAAAAGCACCTCCCGAGAAGATACCATCTGAGCAGGCACCTCCTGAGTAGGCACATCCATCTAATCAGCATGCACCATCGACTGAGCAGGAACCTTCGATTGAGAAAGAACATCCATCTGACCATGAGGCACCATCGACTAAGCAGGCCTCGAGTACTAGTTATAGTATTGATGTAGTACCACCAGATATTTGACATTTATATGCAGTTCTCTTACAGTTGTATATTTTTGACATTATACAGTTATATAAATATATATTTGGTGCATGTATTTTATGTTCATGTTTGTGTACTTAATTTACATGTTGGTGTTCATCTTGATGTGTATATTGTTAGGTCATGTTAGATATGTTCATTTAATGTGCTTGCAGATAGATGTGTATGTGATATCAGTTATTTGACATGAGATGTATATTTGATGTAATTGTATTATTTTAGGAATTGACATAAAAAAAGAACTTGACACAGTGCATTTCTTTCGAGATCAACATAATTGAAAATTATTAAGTGAAATGATTTTAACATTAACACAATGCAAACCAATTATTTCAAAATACATATTATAATGTTTGGAAAAAAAGGGTCTTAGTTATAAGGTTAAGTCCTCTTTTTTATAAAAACCCATCTTAAATAGTAGAAATGATAAAATAACACACCTACCATATCACTCTTTGTTCTCATGATCACCCTCATTATCTTCCAGCTCGCTTAGCATGATAACACTATTGTTCTCAAAAATATGTTTTGATATAGGCTCATGTCTCAATACGAACCACCAATCCCTATCCAACACATCTGGGTAAAAAAAACACTTGGTTGTAATGTTTTGGGAAAACATAAGGCTCCTTAGCTTCATCCCACATCTTTCTAGATTTGATACATATCAGCCTACTATCACGATCTTCCTTTACATTATTCCAATCAAAGGTGTCCCAACACTTGTACCTAATAATTAAACATTGGAAAGAAGAGAAGTACACTTCAATTATCTCTTGTATCTTTCCGACGTAACCTAACATCCCTCGTACTAGGCTTTGATCACGGTGGCTAGCTCGACTAGATTGATTGAACTCGATTTCCACTCCACAATCTTGTGTCATGTGTCCATCATCGATATTTTCTGTGCAAAAATGGTGTCCATATTCCCACATAGATGGGAACAAATTCACCTATAAAAAAATTTAAAAATGATAGTGTCATGTGTCTAATAACACAACTGTTAAAATATAAAATATAGATGTTACATTTCAAAGGTGCATTATTAAGTTTAAATTTTACATAAATAGATTATTACCGAGTTGTTGCACCCAATCCCTACGTTTAGCGCATCCTCTTCAACACGCGAATAACGATCAGCTGCACCGTATTTCTCTTTGGCTTGGTCAGCAACCCAACTGTTGGGGCATATAATTGGCACATTTTCTTTTAAATTGTAGAGATAAGGTACATTTCTACCATTCAACCATATGAATTGTTTCCTGTCACTATCCCATTTCATCCTCTTTTGTTCATACAATGCGACCCATGATTGCGTCACTTCGGAATTGTAAAGAACGAATTTATTGATTTCTTCAATTTCTTCATTCGCTGATGAAATAGAACCAACATATGGTACATATGAGATCAAATATATATTATATTGAAGTTCAACGTGAATATTTACTTTGTGTAAATTTGACAAATTACAATTCGCTTACTCTTTATCAAGCATCTTTTTCCATTCTTTTGGAGAAGCTCCCTTTCTCTTTCGTCTTCCTCCCTTTCATCGTCCCAAATCACCACACTTGGTGTGTTTTCGATCTGATTGATGTACTCATTGGCATAATAGAAAGGCTCATACAATATGTACCCCTCTGCCATAGACCCTTCAGGTTTTTCCCTTTTTCGAACAAAACATTTCAATTTCTTCATGTAACTCTCTAAGAAGAATGTGCAAAGACAAGAAACCACCCCAACTAATTCAACCTCATCTACTAGGTGGATTAGAAGATTAACCTGCAAGTCCATGAAACTCGTCGGCAATTCCTTCTCAAACATACAAACAATATCAATTATCTCTTGACGCCACTGTGGAATGCTAACCACATGAATCTCCTTTGATGTGAGCCAATGTACAAATGCAGATAATTTAGATATGGCATGTATTAGGTCTTGGGGGAAGTCATGTTTCACACACCCACACACGAAAAAATTATAATGGCACTGCAAAGTTATAAAAACATGCAATAATATACAAAATTAGTTATGTTTTATGATCCATGGGATAAAAACTATTAATATAACAAATAATAAAATCATGCTTTTGAAATTATACGTATTCTTATAAGATTCAAATGGTCATGCGACTTCAACCCCGACAAATGGTCTTCCATGGTGAAGCAGCGCTGTAGTGAAAACCCATATGAAGATGGCACCCTCACACCCACTATAAATTCTTTTGCCAAAGAAAGATCATCTTTTCTAAAAATCCATGGGACATCACCTTCTTTGAAATACCAATTATAGGGACCAACCTTTCGTCATGTACTTTCTAATTGTTTTGGCCAATGTTTCTTTTTATTTTTTGAAGTAATAAGATCTTTCCTAACAACCAATGTGTCAATTTGTTTCAATTATATGTGCCTCCATAAAGAAGATGAACCATTTTTAAATATATGAATGGGATCTAATAAGTGGGTAATCTTAAGATGCTCCCAATATGGGAGGTTATAAATGATAGATTTCCTTTTCATCCCAATGGGAAATTTCTCAACATAGGTGTCGAAGAATTCTGGATCATCGAACATAGGCTCCCCATTTGAATTGAATATTTATATGAAATCCTTCTCCTTATCTCTCTCATATGCTCTAAGCCATTCAAATGGTGTCGTTATTGCATGCCTTTGGGTTCTCTCTCTTTTACCATTGAAAGCAGATGTTTCTCTTCTGTAAGGGTGTTCTTCTAGGAGGAATACATTGGAGCAGTCATACATTGGCTTGGTCATTGGACCATCTACCTTTTAGATAAGGTCCAAAAAATTTACATCCATAATACTCTTTTGTTACAAGACCTGCGAAAATTAAAGAATATCATGAAGATCAGAACAATTACAAAGAATTAAATTAATATATGAAATAATATTATTACGTATATAAACAAATCAATAAACATGTAATTTACCAGAGAAAACTCTTAAGCCTAGATAATCATGTGTCTTGTAAACACATGCCATACAACGTAAAAATCCTCTCTGCTGCGATGGGTCTTGATACATCGTATACATTTATCACATCCCATAATTCCTTCAATTCATCTGCCAGTGGTTGTAAGTAGACATCTATATTCTTCACTTGTCTTCTACCAGGGACTATGAAATCCAACATAAGATGTTCGTTCTTTACGAAAAACCATGGGGGGATATTTTTATTGAGAAATACTATAGACCAAACAGAATAGTTGGTGTTCTGGAGGGAATATGAGTTGACACCATCCATGGTTATGCTGAGTCATAGACTTCGTACTTCATCCTTGAATTTTTCGGGCCATGTATCTTCTATATGCTTCATGGCTATTGAATTTATTGGAATTCACATAACTCCCATCTCACTTCTGTGTGAGGCATGCCATCCCTGCAACATAGCTAATTCTTTGCAACGAAAGAGCCAATGAATCCTTGGGATTATAGATATGTGCCTAAATATCTTAAAAGGAGGACCACATGATTTACCCTTCTTTTTTATTTATCATACATCTCATGCCCACATTTTGGAAATATCTCTTTGTTTGCATATTCTCCTCTATATAGAATACAATCATTTGGACATGCATGATATGATATGTACTCAACACCCAACATTTTCAACAATTTATTTGCCTCTTCACAACTATCGGGCAAGGCATTATCACTCGGAAGAACCTTATATTTGAATAACATGTATTTGGTGGAAAATATTAAATGTACAATGCCAATAATTATTAATGTTCATAAAATTGACCATTTTTAATGTTGATTGTGTGACAATATTTCTCAAAATATAAGGGACTTGATGGTCAATTACCTCAAAATTTCCGAGAAACATGAATTCAACAAGCCAAAATTTTCTTTCAAGTTGTACAATAACATCATTGTCCCCAACTAGGTAGACTTTGACTGATTTCCAGGTTGAAAGAGAGGGGTGGTGGAAGAAAATTTAAGGATTTCGAAAAAGGTATCAGCGATATGAGCATCATCCCCTAGTGTTGATCAGTGGTTGTCATTGATGTCAACCCAAGCAACACCAGGGGCTAACCCAATATTGCATGGGAGTTTTTACCTACAAAATTAATATATTATGGGTCAATAATGCTTTTGATGGTCTCTACTTGTCGAGATGTTTCCGTTGATATATGGCACACCATGTAATTCTTCACGGGTTGAGAGATATTCATGTTTGAAGTTTGTACCCCCAGTTAGTGGGCTAAAACCCCATGGGGTTGGGGCATGGGTCATTGAAAAGTCATAATTAATATAAGCTTCTAAAATCCCTCCCATGTTCACTTGTTGAAGCCCCTCTCAACCTAAGCATTTATAGAAATTATGATCCTCATTTCCTCCTTATGTAAGGGATTTCGCCATCTGAAACAGGTCATCGTGTAATTTTCACTCTAAATTTGTTTCTACGAAGGTTCAGAAACTGAAATTTTTATGAGGCGAAGCAGAAATCCTAATTAAGTTGCTGTAAAAATTTCAGATCAAGATGCGCAATATTTTTGGAGATATGATCTGTGGAAGTCAGGGTTTTTGCAGGCTCCTGAAATTCATCTCAAAGAAGTGACCTTGGTAAAATCGTCATAACTCTCTCTCTGAGTATCAAATTGGAATTCCGTAAAAATTGAAAGATAGTGCATAGTCTTTAGATTTTTTTCTATCAATTTCAAAGCCAAATGAAGAAACAGTGACACGTGGCATGCCATAAAAGTGCGCTTTGCTGAAACAGTCCATAATTAGGGCATTGTGAGAGAATGGGTATAACTCTCTCTTGAAGAATCCAAATTGGGTCAGACCCATGGCATTGGAAATATGACTCAGAGTACTACTATCTCGGAGTACTACTATAGGACCCAAAAATTAGATATTGAGGGATCTAAAATAATGAAGATACACCAGATTCAATATCGAGCTCCTAGAAGGCAAGAAAAAGCTAGATCATGTGTTGTCAAGGGTTGCAAAGGACCATACTTTCTATGGCAGCAAAGCAAAGAAAGGTGCAGCAGAGGGTAGCATGACAAGAAAAACAACCAAGGTGCATAACAGCAGCAAGAAGTTCATCCTATGAAGTCTTCAAGTGGGCAACATTGCATACAATCATTGTAAAGGTATCATTGTAAATACATTATTGTAAAAATTGTACTAGTGTCTATCTGCCAAGGGTTGAACAGGCAGTGTTGGGAGGTCTAGGATCATCATTAGGTGGTTGTGTCAAAGTTTGGGTTATGGTCTAGTGTATTCTTCTTCTACATCATTCTATATCATTGTAAAGTGGACCATTTTCCCTGGTACGAGAGTCCATTCTTCTTTTATTCTTCTATAGGATGGTAGGGTGGTGCTAGGGTGAGTTGTAGCTCATTGGGTATTGGGGCATCCGTTCAATTGAATATTGAAGAATCTCGAGCGTTGGAGCGTCCATCCAATGGGAGCTAGAGAAGAATGCTTTTCTAGATTCTAGGAAGTTGGAGCTTTATTTTCAATTGTAGTTGAATATTAATAATTATTAGAAAAGCATTAGGTGGTTTTTGTCCTGGAGTGGGTTTCCACCTTAAAAACTGTGTGCATTTTTGTTCCTCTTGTTTTCTACTATCGTTGTACAGACACTGATAATAATTGAAGATTAACTAATGCTATAATTGAAAGGAATACTAATTCACCCCCCACCCTCCCCCCCTCTCAGTGTTTCCAACAATTGGTATCAGAGCTTGGTTCCTTCAATAGTAGTTTAACAGCTGGAAGGAGGTCATGGAGCATACCAAGAATGGTGTACCTCCATTCAATGAAAATAATTATGCACTGTGGAAAGGAATAATGGAGGTCTATCTCTTGGCACAAGGTTACGAACTATGGGACACTGTTCAAAATGGATTTACATCAACTACGGATGAACAAGGTACGAAGAATTTGGTAAATGATGCAAAAGAAAAGAATATTATTATCAGTGGACTTATTGAATCTGCTTATCATAAGGTGTTGGGTTGTAAAAATACAAAAAATGCATGGGAAAAGCTTAATAATAGATATATACAGGTGACTCAAATGTCAAAGAAGAAAAGCTTCAAATCTATAGAGCAAAATTTGAGCAACTCAGAATGAAAGAAGATTGCAACATTGCTGAATACTTCCAATACGTTGATGAAATAACCAATACTCTGGAAGGATTGGGAGAGCCAGTTGACAAGAAGACTATTATATGGAATATTCTTAGAATGTTACCAGGGAGATTCAACCCAAAGGTATCGGTCTTAGAATATAGTGCAAATCTAGACAAACTCAACAAAGAGGAATTACATGGAGTTCTCATAGCATATGAAATGAGACTTGATGAAGAAGAATTCTTTGCATCTAGAAGCTGCGTTTAGTATAAGAAAACCGATGAGATGACAACCTTCAATTGAAATGACATGCACCTGCAAGTGTGAAGAAAAGGGAGATGATGGAGAAGGTCTTTCAGATGAAGAATATGCTTACTTCACGAGAAAACTAAAAATCGGTAAGGGCCAATTCAAAGTTAAAATTCCATTGCTATGTTTCAGCTATAATGAGGTTGGGCATTGTACAGCAAAATGTCCAAACAGAAGTAATGGAAACTCAAAAGGAAAGAAAGGCTTTAAGAAATTCAACAAGCAAGGATCGAAAAGGAACTTTATCTCTAAAGAAGATAGCTCATCATCTGATGAAGACAATGATAGTGAAGAAGAAGCCAATGAGAGAGTATTGTTTATGGCCAAGTACAATAAACCCAAGCACAATAAACAAGAGGTATAAAACAACAAAGAATAAGGATGGACCATAGAATAATTTTATGAGGAAGCAATCAAGCTTATAAAATATCTCAAGGCGGAGAAGATCCGTTCCAATACTCTTGAAGAACAAGTTCAAGGTCTCAAAATTGAAGTTGAAGAACACAAATGCATTGAAGCGTCAATTCAAAAGAAGTTGGAAGAAAGCAATAAGAAAGAGGAAGAATTAGAAGGCCAAGATAGTCTCGGCTAACGTAGAAGTGAAAGGAAAAACTATCCAAAACTATGCCAACGAAGCTCAAGGGCATTGGAAGAACTCATCAACAATCAACGATCTTACAATGACAGAACTGACATCAGTTACAAAGAAGAAGAAGCAAGACCTTCTACAACAAAATACAATGAACCTATGAGATCTGACATGCATGTAGACTTTATTGGACAAGATTCGCAAGAACAACCTTGGAAGACAATTCCTCATGGAAGATTTCCATCCAGGAACCAACATATTTTTTATGGCTACTGTTATTCATGTGGAAAATTTGGTCATAAAACTATAGAATGTTGCACGTACCCTAGGAACGAATACAATTCCAGGAGATCTGTCAAATATGAACCTCCTAGGGCTCAGCGAAACATCAATAGATTTTAACATTTAAGAAATAATATTGAATGTTACATATGTCGAAACTTTGGACACATAGCCAAAGACTGCAAACTTGAAAATCCTCTAGAAGAATCTTCGAAGCCACAGAACGAACGAACATGGAAGAAGAAGAAGACTGATAATTATGCTCTTGCTTTCAAAGCTCAAAACAACAAAGATGTGTGGTATGTTGATAGCAGTTGCTCAACGCATATGACTAGAGATAGAAATAAATTTTTCTCTCTGAAAGAGAAGAAGGATGGAACCGTGTCCTTTGGAAATTATGGATCTTCAAATGTTATAGTATTAGGAACTATCACTCCCAGAAGCAAAGATGCTCTAGCCAAGAATGTTCTATTGGTAGAAAACATGAATCACAATCTGCTCAGCTTTGGACAAATGTGTGATCAAGGACACATAATACTATTCAACTCCACAAAATGTGAAATCAAGAAAGGCATGTATGGTGAGATTGTGGCTACGGCAAGTCGAGCTCCAAACGACATATATGTTCTAGATGAACCAAATAAAGCACGTCTAATAGCTAAAGAGGATGATATAATATTTGGTAGCAATGATGATCGACTAAGTAAGAATTTTGCTACAAAGATGCAAAGTGATTTCGAGATGTCTTTAATTGGTGAGCTGACATACTTCTGAGGGCTTCAAATACCTCAGCAAGAGGAAGGAATATTTATATGTCAAGCTAAGTACATCAAGGAAATTCTCAAGAAATTCAAAATGGAAGATTGCAAAACCCATCCTTACTCCGATGGTAACAGGTTGCAAATTGAGCATAGACGACTCATCTAAGGATGTGGATCAAAGGTTGTCCAGATCTATGATTGGTAGTCTTCTATATGTGACCTCCCGAAAAGATGTTGGCAAGAGAGTGGAGATTGGGCAATTCCCAGAAGCACCAAAAGAATCACATATTAAATATTCACCGGCATTGGAATATCTTTACCGAAAGCAGGATTCTCCCAAGTTCTCATTAGATTTCCTTTTCGAATATAAGGGGAGTGGAAATGAATTACGGGTCCTGCGGGACGGTTGTGTTTCGGGGGAGTTACCCTTTGCCATTGATGTCAAAGGGGGAGATAATGTTGTGGAAGAGGTGTCATGATCGCGGTGGGAGTACTTGTGTTGTTGTGTTTCCATCGGTGCCAAAGGGGGAGATTGTTGATCGGCGGTTGTTATTGATGTCAACCCAAGCAGCACCAGGGGCTAACCCAATATTGCATGGGAATTTTTACCTACCAAATTAATATATTCTGGGTCAATAATGCTTTTGATGGTTTCTACTTGTCGAGATGTTTCCGTTGATATATGGCACGCCATGTAATTCTTCACGGGTTGAGAGATATTCATGTTTGAAGTTTGTACCCCCATTTAGTGGGCTAAAACCCCATGGGGTTGGGGCATGGGTCATTGAAAAGTAATAATTAATATTTTTTAATCTCCTAAAATCCATCCCACGTTCACTTGTTGAAGCCCCTCTCAACCTAAGCATTTATATAAATTGTGATCCTCATTTCCTCCTTATGTAAGGGATTTCGCCATCTGAAACAGGTCATCGTGGAATTTTCACTCTAAATTTTTTTCTACGAAGGTTCAAAAGCTAAAAATTTTTTGAGGCGAAGCTGAAATCTTGAGGAAGCAGCTGTAAAAATTTTAGATCAAGGTGCGCAATATTTTTGGAGATATGATCTGTGGAAGTCAGGGTTTTTGCAGGCTCCTAAAATTCATCTCAAAGAAGTGACCTTGGTAAAATATTCATAACTCTCTCTCTGAGTATCAGATTGGAATTCCATAAAAAGTGATAGATATTTCAAAGTCTTTAGTTTCCACTTTATCAATTTTAGAGCCAAATGAAGAAAAAATGACACGTGGAACGCCGTACAAGTACGCTCTACTGAAACAGTCAATAATTAAGGCATTGTGAGAGATTGGGTATAACTCTCTCTTGAAGAATCCAAATTGGGTCAGACCTATGGAATTTGAAAGATGACTCAGAGGAATACTACAGGACCAAAAATCAAATATTGAGGATCTAAAATAACAGAGATACACCAGATTCAATATCGAGCTCCTAGAAGGCAAGAAAAATCTAGATCATGTGTTGTCAAGGGTTGCAAAGGACCAGACTTTCTATGGCAGAAAATCAAAGCAAGGTGTAGCAGAGGGTAGCATGACAAGAGTAGCAAACAAGGTGCATAACAACAGTAATAATTTCATCATATGAAGTCTTCAAGTGGGCAGCACTGCATACATTCATTGTAAAGGTATCATTGTACTTAGTCATTGTAAATACATTATTGTAAAAATTCTACTAGTGTCTATCTACCAAGGGTTGAAGAGGCAGTGTTGGGAGGTCTAGGATCATCATTAGGTAGTTGTGTCAAAGTTGGGGTTATGGTCTACTATATTTTCTTCTTTTGCATCATTCTATATCATTGTAAAGTGGACCATTTTCCCTGGTATGGGAGTCCATTCTTCTTTTATTCTTCTATAGGGTGGTAGGGTGGTGCTAGGGTGAGTTGTAGCTCATTAGGTGTTGGGGCATCCATTTAGTTGACTACTGAAGAATCTCGGGTGATGGAGCGTCCATCTAGTGGGAGTTGGAGAAGAATGTTTTTCTAGATTCTAGGAAGTTGGAGCTTTATTTTCAATTGGAGTTGAATATTAAAGAATTATTAGAAAAGCATTAGGTGGTTTTTGTCTCGGAGTGGGTTTCCACCTTAAAAACTGTGTGCATTTGTGCTCCTCTTGTTTTTTGCTATCATTGTACAAACACTAATAATAGTTGAAGATTAAATAATGCACTAATTGAAAGGAATACTGATTCACCCCCCGCCCCCTCTCAATATTTCCAACACCTAGTTGATCATAATTCTGGAATGAATCTAACAACATTGTCTCCATGACAGTCGTATCCTTTAAGTAATCATCCATACCAACCTCTATTTAATTTC